>JAFVLL020038737.1:0-50279 GCA_021397915.2 Tor tambroides
ATTGGCTTCCTTTTAAATGCCCCACCCGCTCCCCTACACTTTCAGATGGCTGTATTGGGGACTGGCTGAGAGAGAGAGACTTATGCCATATGGTTCAATGAAGTTTCTCCTGCATGCTCTTCCTATGGAGAAGTCGTCATTTATTCTCTATAATGAGGCAGATAGTGAGGTTAGTACCAACTAACTGTAGAGTCGGCATCTGCTCTTTGCACTCTATGCCAACACACCCAATACAGTCTAATGTGCATAAAGAGCTTTAGTTCATCCAAAAATGAAAATTCTGTCATCATTTACTCACCCTCATGTCGTTCCAAACATGTCTGAGTCTCTTTCTTCTGCAAAAAAAGATGAAAAAATAAGTTCACAATACATGAGTAATGGTATACTATAAGTGAACATCCCAATGCCGACCATGCTGCAGAAAGCGGTGTTTAGGTGAATATATGCACAACAGAAATGACAGTGGTGAGAAAACAGCAGTTAAGAAAGCATCCGAACCTAGTGATGCAGATATGTTTGCACAAGCTCCATTCAAGTAAAGTCATGTCATATTTATTTATATAGCACTTTATATATTAGTTTGGTTTAAAGCAAGCAACTTTGCAGTATTAAACATGAAAAACAGTGTCAGTGTTGCTTTACAACTTCAGTTTTTACTGTAAAGCAGCTCTCTGTGTTCATGTTCATGTCATAATGTCATAATCTAACAATAAAGTAATAAAACAAATGCAACCTATTTGAGGTGCAAGTTAAAGGAGCAAACTAAATAAAGAAAAAATACAACTGCACACTCACTTAAGCACTGTTTATTAGTTGCCAACATTACGGCAAAACAAGTAGCCTTTATCAAGATATGATCAGTTCAAAGAATTTCAAACTTTTCTAGAAAGTTCGCTCATTGGGGCGTTAATAGATTGTATGAAAACGTACAAATGAGAAACATACAAATGTAAAATATGCGAATTGCCATTAGAGTATGCTGCATAAATTTTATTTGGACTCTGCATCTAGAAATAAGGAAATTAAATTATATAACATTTTGCTGAACTTTACCTAAACTGTTTCAATGTCTTTCTGTAAAAAAGTTATTTTATTAGAGTTGTTTGTTCACCTGGTAATGTTATTATCCTCAATGTTATTAATCTATTATATTAATGAAATTAGAATGCTGGCACTTACAATGCTAATTAAAAAATGAATTGAATTCTGAGAGAACTATTCTTTTTATATCAGCTAAAAACAGTAATTCTCCCAACAATGAGGTGGTTGTGGAAGAAAACTTTTTTCCCATTGTTCTGTGAAGAGTATATGTTTATTATTCATGGTAATCTCGTTGTCATTTAGTCATGATGATTGTTAGATCCAGTGAGTTTTCAGAGGTGTTTATATGCAGATGTAGGTTTAAACCTTGGATGATGATGAGGCTGTTTACCGCCAAGTTCCAGCTGCTGTTTGCTCCTAATGAGAAGTGGCATATGTGGGATGTAATGTACTACATAAATCTCTCCCCGTTGCACCAAAGGCACCTTTAGGTAATTTATTTCATTCTACTTTTTTGTCCAAGTTTGAAGGAAACTTCCCCCTCCATGCGCTTCTTCATAGAGGTGCAGTCTGTCAGGATTTAGCCAGAAATCTCTAATCTCCTGATGAGCTCTCATGGAGAACCTGAGGTTACTTTAGGGGATTAAGTGCTTGATGTAGCAGTGTATATCAGGAGTGGAACTGTAGACTGGCCCGTGGCCCTTATGGATAATTTCTCTCTCTTACCTGTTCGATATGGGGCTTGTGCTGTGGGTTGCGTGGTTCTAACATGTCCGAAGACCACTTATGGTCAAACATACTGTGCACTGAGACAGAGAAGACCCAACAAGATTTTAAAGCAAACTGATCTTGCTAAATGTGTGTAGGTGTACATTAATATTATTTGTCACCACTGTAAAAATGTTTTTGTGAGCTAAACCATGTGTTTCTGTGGTACCCTTAAAAAAAAGATTTTTGGAGTACTTACATAAAAAATACAATTTCAGTCTTTCAAAATGTCATGTTTAATTAAGTGTGCTACTTGCCATTTCTTGCTAATTATTTGTGAAATTTATTAGCAATTTCTGAATTAACTGTTTCAGAGTGAAGCAACAGCACCCAAATATATATAGATATAGATATAGATATAGATATAGATATAGATAGATAGGAGTATCTCAAAAAAATTTGAATATTGTGAAAAAGTTCTTCTTTTTTTTTTAACTTATTTCAAAAAGTGAGACTTTCATATATTCTAGGTTTGTTACATGTAAAGTAAAACATTTCAAAAGTTGTTTTTTTAATTTTGATGATTAGAGTTTACAGCTCATGAAAGTCAAAAATCTAGTACTCAAAATATTAGAATATTTCCTAAGATCAATCAAAAAAAATAAATAAATAAAAATAAAAAATAAAAAGATTCTTTGAAGTATGTTCATTTATGCACTCAATACTTGGTCGGGGCTCCTTTAGCACAAATTCCAGCATCAGTGAGGTGTGGCATGTAAGCGATCAGCCTGTGGCACTGCTGAGACACTATTGAGCCTTCAGCTCATCTGTATTGTTGGATCGACTGTTTCTCCTCTTTCTCTTGAAAATATCCCATAGATTCCATATGGGGTTCAGGTCAGGCATGTTGGCTGGTCAATCAAGCACAGTAATATCATGGTCAGCAAACCATTTGGAAGTGGTTTTGGCAGTGTGGGCAGGTGCTAAAGTCCTGCTGGAAAACGAAATCAGCATCTCCATAAAGCTTGTCGACAGATGGAAGCATAAAGTGCTCCAAAATCTCCTGGTAGACGGCTGCATTGACTTGGACTTGATAAAACACAATGGACCAACACCAACAGACATCACGGCACCCCAAATCATCACTGACTGTGGAAACTTCACAATAGACTTCAAGCAACTTGGATTCTGTGCCTCTCCAGTCTTCCTTCAGACTCCAGACCTTGATTTCCAAATGAAATGCAAAATGTACTTTCATCTGAAAAGAGGACTTTGGACCACTGAGCAACAGTCCAGTTCTTTTTCTCCTTAGCCTGATAAGATATTACAGCGTTGTTTCTGTTTCAGTGGCCAAGCAGTAAGCCCTTTTCCTGAAGACGTCTGAGCATGGTGACTCTTGATGCACTCACTCCAGCTTCAGTCCACTCCTTGTGAAGCTCTCTCAAGTGTTTGAATCAGCTTTGCTTGACATTATTCTCAAGCTTGCAGTCATCCCAGTTGCTTGTGCACCTTTTCCGACCCAATTTCTTCCTTCCAGTCAACTTTGCATTCTTTGATACAGCACTCTGTGAACAGCCACACCTTTCAGTAATGACTTTCTGTGACTTACCCTCTTTGTGGAGGGTGTCAGTGATTGTCTTCTGGACCGTTGCCAAGTCAGCAGTCTTCCCCATTATTGTGGTTTCAAAGAACAAGAGATACCTTGGTAGGGATGGTCATTTAATAAAACTCAAATATAAATATTCTAATATTTTGAGAACTGGATTTTTGATTTTCATGAGCTGTAAGCTCTAATCATCAAAATAAAATAAAAAAAACTTGAAATGTTTTACTTTTTGAAATAAGTTACAAAAATTAGCATATATACATACATATACATATATATATATATATATATATATATATATATATATATATATACAGTGGGTACGGAAAGTATTCAGACCCCCTTAAATTTTCAATTTTTTTGTTGCAGCCTGATACTGCAATTGTTTTAAATTCATTTTTCTCATTAATCTATACTCCGTACCTCACCAATGACAAAGTGAAAACAGGGGCTAGAGATGTCTATAAATATATATTAAAAATAAAACTGAAATATACATTTTACGTAAGTATTCCAAACCCTTTAAACAAAACTTGATTAGCTCAGGTGCCTGTATTCTCTTGATCATTGCTGAGATGTTTCTACACATTGATTGGAGTCAAATTAAATTGATTGGACATGTTTTGGAAAGGCACACCTCTCTGCCAGGCCTCAGAATGACAATGCATATGGAAGTGAAAAACAAACCATGAGGTCAAAGGAACTGCCTGCAGAGCTCAGAGACAGAGACCTATGAGAAGGCACAGATCTGGGGAAAGGCTACAAAAAAAATTCTGCTACACTGAAGGTTCCCAAGAGCACAGTGACTTCCATAATTCTCAAATGGAAGAAGTCTGGCTCAACCAGGACTCTTAAAGGCTGGTAAGCCCAACCAAACTTGAGCAACTGATGGATAAGGGCCTTGTCTAGACTGTAAAAAATGATCTGCTGTTTAGTTGTTGAATGATTTTTTAAGTTGACACAACTTGCAGCTTGAGAAATTTGTTCATTAAATTAACATTTAAGTTTTCACTGTCTCAACTAGTTTGTAAGTTCACTGAACTAGAGTATTTGCACCCGCAACTCAAAAAAAATATGTTGAATCAATTCAATAACGATGTCACGTTGTCAACATCACTTATCGCGAGATCTTGTGAAGACCACAGCAGACAGAAAACGCTCGTCAGCCATCTTGATGAGCTGCTCCACAAAGCTGGGAAACTTTCTCAGTCAACAAATTTGGTAAGTACATATTTGTATTTATTGGTTTAATGTGTGTACAATTACGTATGTTGTCTAAGAAGAATACACATGTGGTTTAAAACACTGTATTTTCTAGTTATATGTATGCCAGTGTTTCGCGGCACTATGAATCCTCGAAATACACGCAGTTCGTACAGTATTTTCCACATAAATATTATAATACATATTCTTCCATGCGGTACTGCGCTGAACGTATCTGGAAAACGATAATATGCTGTTGATAGCCATATTATTTGAGCCCAGTGCTGCGGAGACCATTCAAACAGAGCGCGAGATGGAGCTCAACGGACAACTGTATGGATTTAGAACGGCGGGAATTTTATAAATGTGCGTCTGTAAACTTGACAGCGTTTTATAGTAAAGACGTCCATCAGATGCATTATACATAGATGAAAAATTAGGGGGGAAAAAACAAGATTACTCGAACTGTCCCCTTTCTTCAAGTTATAAGCAAAACACATGAGCAGCTCCCTCAGCGTTCGTTTGGAGCTCGTGCATTTGATATTGCTCACAAGCTTGATTCAGGCGAAGTTAAACTCTTCTTTCAGATTTCTGAAGTAACGTTAAAGTTAGTTATTGAAGTGCCTCACCGGAACCCACTGTAATGCTGCGTGAATATACCTATACGGTCATAAGTATATTGCATTAGACATACACTACCAGTCAAAAGTTTTTGAACGGTAAGATTTTTTTTATGTTTTTAAATAATTCTCTTCTGCTCACGAAGCCTACATTTATTTGATACAAATACAGAAAAAGCAGTAATATTGTAAAATAGTTTTACTATTTTAAAATAGCTGCTTTCTATTTGAATATATTTTAAAATGTAATTTATTCCAGTGATCAAAGCTGAATTTTCAGCATCATTACTTCTGTCCTCAGTGTCACATTTTCCTTCAGAAATCATTCTAATATACTGATTTGCTGTTTAAGATTATTGTTACTGATAATATTTAATTTTATTTGATGAATAGAAAGATCCAAAGATCTATCAGCATTTATCTGAAATAAAAAGCTTTTGTAACATTATACACTATACCATTCAAAATATTTTAGTGTGTATATATAGAGGGAAAGAAATTAATAGGCTACTTTTATTTAACAAGGATGCTTTAAATTGATCAAAAGTAATGAAAAAGACATTTAAAATGTTACAAAAGATATCTATTTCAGATCAATGCTGTTCTTCTGAACTTTTTATTAATCAAAGAAGCCTGAAGAAAATTCTGCTTGACATATTTTTTATTTTTGACTAGCAAATCAGAATATTAGAATGATTTCTGAAGGATAATGTAACACTGGATTAATGATGCTAAAATTCAGCTTTGAAATGACAGGAATAAATTGCATTTTAAAATATATTCAAATAGAAGCAGTTATTTTAATTAGTACAAATATTTCACACTATTACTGTTTTGCTGTATTTTGGATCAAATAAATGCAGGCTTGGTGAGCAGAAGAGAATTCTTTAGAAAACATTAAAATCTTACTGTTCAAAAACTTGACTGGTAGTGTACATTCAAAACTGTAGGCTTTTGAATAACAGTAATAATAGCTTATATCTTGTATAAACAGCTCTGCAATAAGGATGGACACTGTGTTAAATTAGCTTATTTTTTTTTTTATTTTTTTTTTTTTGTTCTAATTTCATGTAAGTAATTTAAAAGCTTTGTATGGATTGTAATAGGGCTTTGGTAATTGAAATGTGAACTTGTCATGACATTTGACTTTCTCTGAAAAATTTTTATTTGTTTATTATTTTACAGCGTTGTTGTTAACATGTTTCTGTGTTTTTCATGTTTATGATATTCTGGAATGACTGAAGATCGGCGCATAATTAAAAAATCTTGTGGATCACAGCAAGTCCTTTTGCAGTTGTATCAGTCGAAGAACTATGCAGACAAAATGGAAATTACTTACAACTTTGTCCAAGCTCTACAATGTTAAAGTAAATGTATTTACTTTATAAGTGCACATATTGGAGTCTGTAAACTTTAAGACCGTAAGGCACATTTTAATGCTTCTTTGTTTTTATTATTGCACACAGGTTCTGAAGAGGAATTCATCAAGGACATAGTTTCAGCCCCAAGACGTCACACCTATGGACAGCTAGCTAAACGTCTGATGAATATGGCACACAAAAGTGGAAAAACTTCAGGAGTTTCTAAGTCGTCATCGGATTGGTTAGATTATACAGGATTTCCGGGAGATGTGTGTCACGTTCTTTAACGTTCCGCCTGGAAACAAAGATGCCAAACCCCCTCATGAAAAAAGAAAGCCGTCGTGTTTACATCTGTGACGACGAGCACTTATAAGGATCAACTAAATGCTGGATTTTCAAAAGTATGTGAAATGTTTAAAGTTTGTGGCATAGAATCTTTAAAGTACGTCCGAGAGTTTTACACACCGGTCTGTTATTGTGGCGACATTTCCACACCCCGAAACTTGACGCTGAATGAAACTAACTGTGATTGGTTGTTTGACATGTCGGTCAAACGGCCTCATGGGTGGGCCTTGGCCAATGAAAGCTGCCATGGACTCCAGACCTTCAGCCGTGAGTCTGAAGGTCCGGCTACGCGGGACAGTTTTGGGTGACCAGAGTGAGCACCATCAATCTGCAGTGATGTGGTCCTTGTAATAGAAGAAGAAATCTTGGTAATCTGGGGTTGTAACACGTTGTGGTGTTGTGTACTGCATTTGACTATCCGGGACTTACATATTGTTGCACTTTTGTTGGTTTGATTGCTTCTGTTGTCCTCAGTCAGTTTGGATAAAAACATGTACTAAATGATTAAATGTAAATGTTATGATATGATACACTGTACTTATCTTACGATACACAGTACATTAGCAGTACTAAAACAAAGCCAAAACTGTTAAAAGAATATTTCACACAAAAATGAAAATTTGCAAAATTTTGTTTTTTGTTCAGTAATAGATTTTTAGCTGAAATTCTTGGTGAGTCATTAAATTTAAAGAGTTTCAACAAAAATGAAAATTCTGTCATTAATTACTCACCCTCATTTCGTTTCTAACCCATAAGACAAATTAAAGAGCACAAATTAAGATATTTTTGATGAAATCCGAGATCTTTCTGACCCTGCATAGGAAGCAAGTGTACCACCATGATCAAGACCCAGAAACATTGTAAGGACATTTTACATGTGACATCAGTGGTTCAACTGTAATTTTATGAAGCTATGAGAATAATTTTTGTGTGCAAAGAAAACAAATTACGACTTTATTCAACTCCTGTGCATCACTGTCTGCCACCATTCACTTGCATTCATGCATTGTGGTCACTGACAGGGAAGAGAAGAATTGTTGAATAAGGTCATTATTTTTGTTTTAGTTTTTTTGCACACAAAAAGTATTCTTGTAGCTTTATAAAATTATGGTTGAACCCCTGATGTCACATGAACTTTTTTTTCAATGTCCTTACCACGTTTCTGGGCCTGGGAACATTTCAGTTGTGTTGCTTTCTGTGGAGGGTTAGAGAAAACTTCAGTTTCAACAAATCACATTTGTGTCTGAATGAATGAAGGTCACTTTAGGGTTTTGAGCGACATAGTATCGACAAATGACAATTTTCATTTTTGGGTGAACTATCCCAAGTCAATGGCTACAACACTTTGTGAGTCAAAAGAATATACAGGCAAAAAATTACTTTGTGCATTTGTTTCAAGTCAAGTTTCAACTTTAAACATGCAATTGCTATGTCATTTTATGATGTTTTTTACATTTTATTTTTCTGTAATTTCTATATAATTTGTTTCTTAGTTTGTATTTACAAACATTTAGAATCATTCTGTGCATTTCTAATAAGTAATGTGAAATCTGTTGTGTATTTTACAGTTTAAAAAGTTGTTTCTGCTTGTTTTCATGCACCAGTGGCATGACTACTTTTGTCATGGTAATCCACTTTCAATGTGTTAATAGTTTAAACACTAGGTAACTAAAATGTAACAAATTTCTGGAATCTCTGTATGATTTTGACATGTTTTAAGAGTTTGTCCTTGTGTTGTTCATTTGCAAGGGACAGTAAAGTAATTTATATGGAACAAAATGTGTTATTTATTTGGTTGAATGTGCTATTGCAAGTTTAGAAAATATTATTAATCAAGTTCAGTGAACTTATCTGTACTACAGTTTAACTTGAAAATGTAAGTTAACGCGTTTCAACTAAACTTTGCAAGTTCAGGTTACTTGAAATAAGCAGTTGGGTCAACTATTTTACTATGTCAACTAAACTTTTTAAGTTGAAAGTACTTAGAAGTAAATAAAACTTAACTGAGTCAAAGCAAAAAGATAACTAAAAAATTTCAGTTGAGTGAACACATTTTTTTTTTTTTTTTTTTTTTTTACAGTGTGGTGACCAAGAAGCTGATGGTCACTCTGGTTGAGCTCCATGATCATATGTGGAGACATGAGAAACCTACAGATATACAAACATCACTGCAACACTCCACCAATCTGGGCTTTAAGTCAGTGTGGCCAGACTCAATCACCTCCTCAGTGAAGACACAAAAACCCACTTGGAATTTGCAAAAAAGCACCTAAACAAGTTTCTCTGGTTTGATGAACCTCAATTCTAAGCATCATGTATGAAGGAAACCAGCTCTGCTCATCACCTGCAGAGTACCGTCCAAAAAGTAAAGTGGGGCTGTTTTTCAGCGGCAGGGAATGAGGGACTCATCAGAGTAGAAGACAAGCTCAATGCACCAAAATATAGAGATAGCCTTAATGAAAACCCAGTCCAGAGCATTCAGAATCTCAGACTGGGCAGAAGGCTCACCTTCCAACAGGACAATGAACCTAAACACACAGCCAAGGCAACGCAGGAGTGGCTTAGGGACAACTCTGTGAATGTCTTTGAGTGACCCAGACAGAGCCCTGACTTGAACCCTATCGAACATCTCTGGAGAGACTTGAAAATGGCTGTCCACTGACGGTCCCCACCCAACCTGACCGAGAGGATTTGCAAAGAAGAATGGCAGAAAACCCCTCAATCCAGGCGTGCAAAGCTTGTTGCGTCATACCCAAAAAGACTCGAGACTGTAATTGCTGCCAAAGGTGCTTCAACTAAGTACTGAGTAAAGGGTCTGAATACTTATGTAAATGTAATATTTCAGTTTTTTCTTTTTAATAAATTTACAGAGATTTCAAAAATTCTGTTTTCACTTTGTCATTATGAAGTACGGAGTGTAGATTAATGAGAAAAAAAATGAATTTAAACAACTGTAGTATCAGGCTGCAACATAAAAAAATTGAAAAAATTTAAGGGGGTCTGAATACTTTCCGTACCCACTGTATATATATATGTATATATATATATATATATATATATATGGGGCGATTCTAGGATTTTCATTTTAGGGGGGCTCAGCCCCCAATGAGGGTATAATAATAAAAAATAAATATTTACAAAAAAATTGATTAATAGGGTAGGATGGTATACTAAACTTATTGCAGTATTCCACTGTATTGCATAGATGGGTATAACATCCGAGTACTGAATAAACCAAATACAAGTCTACCTGATCTCACACACATACACACACACACACACACACACACACACACACACACACACACACACACCTGTTTACTGTACAAACCAAAAATGTTACTGTTTGCATTACTAGTACAAATCTCTTTCTATGCTCAAGTACAAACAGAAAAATGTAAACATAAAACATCATATCACTTTAAACTTACACTGACTATCCATATTATCAATATAAACAACACAGCTATAAGGCTGGACAATGGATTAAACTATGTGGGTGCTGTGATTCACTTTCAAAAGTAAAAAAAAAACTAAAAATTTTGATCATGTTATCTAGTTCATTTTAGCTTTTTAGCTTCATAAATAATATTAGGTTCTATATAAATTCAATTCAAACAATAATTTATTTTTTTTAATTAATACAAAACACACACAATGTTTCAGTCTCTGTCAATCACTCTGATATGCAATTAAAATGAGTGCACTGACTGAGTGCTGTCTGTCACTGTCTTTAATCATTTCTATGCATAACTGTATGGTAGTTAATGCCACATGCACTGTAATATTATGTTCTATATTGAAAGCTAAATTTTCAAATGAAAATAGCAATAACGTGATCGTTTTATAAAGCATGCGTTCATATGTGTTAAGGGCTTTCGCTGAAGGAAACAGCTGTGGTGTGATGAGTGGTGAATGCAGCGAAAACTTTACAGTAGATTGGAAACCGATTGCTCTCCCATGACTTTTTGTAAACTGTATTTATGACAAAGAACTGCATAGATGTAGATATTATAACAATCTATCGATAAACACACACCTTGTCCTCTCCTCTGCGCCACCGCAGTCTGTGGATTGAAGAGCGCGCAGAAAGATGGGGAGGAGCCGAAGTCTGCTGCCGTTTTCATTTGAAATTTAAAGGGGAAGAATCGCAAGATTTTTAGGGGGGCTGAGCAGAAATTTAGGGGTGCTAAAGCCCCCCTAAAAATGGCCTAGCGACGCCCATGTATATATCAATACATCATAGATAGAACACGGCAGCAGTTTACTGTCAGGGATTTGTCGTGTTGTGCCGCGCCGCGCTGCTTACAGTGTAGACAGCATCACTGTTTATATCAGGGGTGCCCAACCCTGTTCCTGGCGATCGACTGTTCTGCAAAGTTTAGCTCCAACTCTAATCAAACACACCTGAAGCAACTAATTAAGGTCTTCAAGATCGCGTGAAAATTAAAGGCAGGTGTGTTTTATTAGTTGGAGCTAAACTTTGCAGGACAGTGGATCGCCAGGAACAGGGTTGGGCACCCTTGCTTTATATAATGAGTTCTATAGTATTTTGTTATGCCGCACCGCTCGCGTCCGGTGTAGACACGGTGTTAACAGTGTTGCCAACTTTTTTCAATGGAAAGTAGCTAAAGGCCGCTTGAAAAGTCGCTAGATGACGTCATACACTAATTAGCATATTCATGACGTCAGTGTGTTTTATCGTTTTGCCTCTCTGTGCTCCAATACTATATTTTAATGCAGCCAAATTCTCAATATGATGTTTCATTAACAAGGTTCGGGAGGAGCACGATCAGATAAGCAATCAGTTCGGCACAGGTGGAGCTCGTTAGTTAATCACCTTAACTAGCGCAATACCTAGCCTACATATATACAGCCAACTTACCTCTGTCCTACATATTTTACAAGGTGGCTAATTTGTACGAATTCGTACGACCTCACTCGCACAAATTCATACGATTTATGCTAAATCGTACGTATTTTACGAGTTGCGCAATTCGTATGAATTTGTACGAGTGACCTACGTCTAACCCCGCCCCTGCGCTCACGCTGCAGGATCGGTGGGTCTCAGAGACTAAATAAGGTTTATCCAAGAAGTCGCTAGATTTGTCGTTAGCCGCTTTTTTGGAAAAAAGATGCTAAGGTGGTCTGAAAAGTCGCTAAATCTAGCAATAAAGTCGCTAAGTTGGCAAACACTGGGTGTCAGCCTACAACAGCAAAATAACCAAAACCCACAATGACACTGGCCAAACAAATAAATATAGTAAGCAATAGGATAAAAACGACAGATAATTTTAATGTTTTACCACAAAATTATGTTTTATTATGTACGGAAAGCACATACTCTATTTCTCCTGCTCTCTCTCCCTTACAAAGGCACACACATGCAGGTTTACATGCACAGAAGCATAGGCGCTAAAAGCTACATGACATTTCTCACAAGCGGTAACAACAACGTTCACTATTATAGGGACGCTGCTGCCGAACACTTTTGAGAGACACAGACTCAGAGGTAATTTACACTCTCTCTCTCTCTCTCTCTCTCTCTCTCTCTCTCTCTCTTTAATAACTTAGGTGCATTATCAACGGCTCAAGCCTCCGTTACTAGGTCACAATAGCATTTGAAGTACAAAAAACAGACGAATGCTTTGAAATATATCATCTGATCGATGTCTTGAGGTGTGGTAACTGTAGTATAAGCAGAATAATTGACTCCGAGCCATTGAATTATTAGAAAAATAATGCACACCTAAGGTGTAATATTATTCAATATTACTGAATAAAAAACAAAAGGCTCACCACACCTCTCTGTTACAACATTAGTCTACTGTATTTCTTGTTTTTGTTTGTTTTTTGTTTTGTTTTTTTTACATTTAGGCTAATATATACTATTTTATTGACTTGATCATATTATGACTGAATCAACCTGATAACATTGAAACATTAGAAAAAAAAGATAATTTACTGCATCCATCTCACGTGCAATTTTTCTCAGGGAGTTTCAGATTTCTGCCTGATCTGGATCTCAAAAAATGACTTTCATATAACCTGTTGTTGTCAGGTTGAATTATTCAAATTAAATAGGATTTTTGACTTCAAGATCATTTATGTTACTACATGAAACATAGATTTGAGTTAGCAACAGGGTGTAATTTCCTGTCTTCTGTATAACATAAAAGTATTACTGATTACTGTCAGGCTCCATAAATGATAAAGCAACATAAAAGTTGTCAATTTTAGCAGTCTACTTATAAAGACATAAAAGTGAATGTTTTAGTATGAGGAACAGGCTGAAATTTAAGTTATTCACTTATAATCTGCCACAGCAATCAAATCTCATTTGTACTCGCACTTAAAGCACTTTAAATCTTTTGTTAAGCATGATCAATGCCTTTACTGTCCCTTTTACCAATTTAATGCATCCTTGTAGAATAAAAGTATTAATTCCTAAAAAAAGTCCCAAAATCCTAAAATTAAAATATGCACATATATATATCACCACATTGATGTTCCCATATAAGACTGTCCTAGATAATATTGCATGCCGAAAACAAGAAAGGTGTTTTTAACACTAAATCTTTGTGTGAAAGGTGTATTTTACATACTACATTGTATATCACATCTCACAGCCGTCTCAAAGGAGAGCTATCACACAATGGCCATGCAGCACACAGAATAAAATGGGACATACATCAGAGAGAGCAGAAAACAGAAAGCGAGAGAGTGAAACTGTTAGTGTCGTATCTAGCTACTATCCCCCACAAGTCTTCACACTGTGCCACAGTCTCAGAAAACATAATTAATCAGCAGGGGGTTTAATTACGGGTGACAACACCGGCAATAAATCACTAAGTCGCACTACGTCTGTTTTTACTATAAATTATCATATTCCTCTCACGGGAGGAGCGGCTGTGTTTGATGGGGGTGTGTGGGCTCGTACGTGTTTTGGTAATGCTTACAAAGGTTGCAGGTGACACAAATGATCTCCAACAGCAAGCACCTGTGAGATACATTCACAGCGTGCGGAAGGCGCTAAGCATTAGCGCAGCAGTGCCAGGGATTCTGAGGTTTCGACGCCTGCTGTAAATGTGTTATTGGCCACAAATGTGTTTAAGTTGAGTTTGAAGCATTCTGGAGTGCCCTTGAACAAACATGAGCTGTGCTGAAAAAATCATCTGACTTCTCATGCCAGGCAGAGGAAGGGGTGATTTATTATAAATAAATAAAAACAGCAATAAATAAATCCTTTTAATAAAATGTATCAACATTTCTCACACTTAGGTTTTGATGAGTTTAAGAAGTTTTAAGTTGAGAGACTGAGAAATTGAACATTAATGCTGGCGCCACGCTGAGAGCCAAAAGGCCATTGAAAAGGAAGAACGAAGACAGAATCTCAAATGAGCTGTTTTGGTATAAATGAGGAAACGTGCTGGGATCAGTTGAGCCACTTTTATTTTGATAAAGTGTTACCCAATATTAATACCAGTTTAAACTTCATTTTTACTGATGTATTGTGAGCCAATATCAACCTGCTCCATGTAAAGTAAAAGAGTATATATTTGTTAAAATGCTATTCATTTCTTTATGTGCAAATGTTTTTTAATGAGGTAAAACATGACTGTGTTCACCTTTAAAGTGTTCTTTGACTATCAGCCTCTATACAACTAAATAAATATGCCTGGGGCAAGAGGAACAAATAAGTGGGGTGAGTTGAGCCGCTAGAGTTGAATCGGTGAACATGAAAACAACATACCGCTCAAAAGTTTGAACGCAGTCTCTTATGTTCGCTGCATTTATTTGATCAAAAATACAATAAAATCAGTAATATTGTCAAATATTATTCCAATTTAACTATTTTCTATTGTAATATATTTAAAAACAATTTATTTCTGTGATGAAAAGCTGAATTTTCAGAATCATTACTTAAATGTCACATGATCCTTCAGAAACCATTCTAATATGCTGATTTGCTGCTCAAGAAACATTTCTTATTATGATCAGTGTCGAAAACAGTTTATTTCTGGATTCTTTTTCTCTTAAAAACCATTTAAAAGAACATCTCTTTAAAAGACCATGCATTTATTTGAAATAGAAAACTTTAAACACTATCAGTGCCATTACTGTCACTTTTAAATCTAATCAATCCTTGCTGTATTCATTCTTTAAAAATAAATAAATAAATAAATAAAAATACAGTACTGACCCCAAACATTTAAAAGGAATCACATATTTTTTCTACTTATTTATCAATTTGAAGTTCTTTTAAAAGGAAACCTAAGATGACAGACAAAACCTGAAGCAATGTGTGAAACTCTTCTATTGGTCAAAAGCAATGTCTTGGATTTTTTTTTTGTTGTTGTTATTTTGATATTTTTCATTATCCACTGTCACAAGCTTTATTTGGTATATGGATGTCTAGACACACGTTGTGGCTCATCTTGCTCTGTGACTCATTTTATCCCTGTTGTGGGCTACTGTAGGCTACTACTGTACTAGGCACTTGACACATTCAAAAAAATCTCCTTTGTGTTTATGTGCAACAGTGCTGGTCCCATTTGGTAAATTCAATCACTTGGAACGTGGAAAATGTCAGAAAGGCACAAATAATGCATCATGCTGGCTGTGCTCCCACTGAAGAATGCTGAGCCAGGACGGAATGCTAACGTGAACACGCTCAGTGTTTTGTTTTGGCAACGTTCAAGCCTCCACAGGGTATCCAGCCCTGACTGCTGTGATGAAGATCTTTTTCTCCTTCCCTGGTCTCCTTTCCTTCCAATGCACCTGTTTTTATTATTTTTTTCTTAGAATTTGTCCCTTTTCTTTTTATTTTGCACTCACTGTCTTTGCCCCAGTCTCTTTAGCTTTGTTTTTGTTTTTTTTCCCCCTCACAAATACTCCCTGTTTCTCTGTCCCTCTGATACTGAGATATTTACAATGACGGCACAGTTTAGTCAACGCAGAGAAAGCACATGAATTTTACATGGCCCTCGTTCAATTCCAACAACTTGTCCCAGAAGGCTGTGCAATTTCATTTCAAAATGGCCGAATGCAAAAGCCTTTGGGCAACAGCTTATGCAGGACCATTTGGGATCTGTTTTGCAGTTGTGACAAGACTTTAAAGATGGGGAAAAACGGTTTACTTTAAGCTCTGGGTGAAAAACATACGCTTCAATCCAAAAAAAAAAAAAAAAGAGAGAGAGAGAGCGAGCAGTATACCCCATATCGCCTGTGCAAGGGTTTTTTGACAGGTAATGGGAATGTGATTCGTTTCATGGTCTTTAGTGTGTCTGAGCCACATTTATCCCATGTTCTGACCTCAGGGATGAAATAATATGTTGTGATGCTCTGGCGTAGACCGCCAGTTGTATCATGAATAGACTGAATGAACAGGACACACAGGGATTATGTTCAAATCTGCCAGTGTATTGATACATATCTTCCTCGAAGCTTAAAAGATTTATGGTGAGATAGAGGTTTCTTAACCAAAATATTTTGACTCTATTACATACTGTATTAAAGAGGTTAGATCACTGAAAAAATAAAATCCTGTCATCACTTACCCAAACCTGTATGACTTTCTTTCAACTGCATGTATTCAAATAAGACTTATTATGTGAGGTACAATGTAAAAGATATCAAAAGCTGTTGAGTCTTGTAATCAGTCGTGACATGCCATGTTTAAATATGCAGACATGAAAATGGGACAACATAGCAATTTAAATTTCAGTCATTAAAGCAAATAAAGCTACTTTATGGCTACAGACAATATAGAATATATTGTGCAAGTTGCACTGACCTCTGTAACCTTGCTTTTTGGTATTTTTTAAGCTTGACAGCATCTACCCTATTCACTTTTGTTTTACAAAAGAGCGGGCTGAACATTCCGTTAAGCATCTCCTTTTGAGTTCCATAAGATAGAAAGCCATACAGGTTTTGAAACAATATTAAAGTGATTAGATTATGACAAAATTTCAATCAAGGCTCATTGGAAAAACATGCTTCTACCTAGATTTTTGCAAAACTCGTATCTATACACTACTGAAAAATAAATATACTAAAATGTCTTTGAAATACATTTATTTCGTGTTAAGTATTCTACTATATTATGTACTTAAAAATACCCTGCCATTGTACTTTTGGTATACTAAACTTGTATACTTAAAGTCTGCTAAAACTAATTTTGTGCTTAATGCACTTTAATTGTGTGGAAGTAGTGCTGAGGTACAACTAAAGATATACTGAAGTATATTTGATTGTGCTAAAGTGGAACTATTGCAAGGTACTTCAGTACTTGTACAGTACTAATTACTTCAGGTACACTTTAAATATCTTTCTTTTAAAGAGCGATATTTTTCAAAGATCATACAATCCTCATCAATAGTGACATTAAAACACATTTTAGGCTTAATATTAAGAAATGTGCACAAGTAGTCCTACAAATAAAGTTTAATTATAATTTTTATATTATATTTAGCGATATGTCAGTAAATATGTTAATAGATTTGAACTATACTTAGTATGAAATAAATGTGTTTTAAATATATAACTTTTTTTACTAGGGTATATGTATCTATACACACATTTCATGGCAGTTTCCAGCTGAAATAACAGTAAAACACCAGCAACTTTTATTACTTTTTTAAACAAATTATTATCAAAGGGACAGTTTAATGATAAATAAAGTTTTTTTTCTCCACTGTTTTTGGCAAAATGCTTTTAAAATACTTAGTGCATCATGCGTTTGCATCACATAAACAGCTCCATATGTGCTACGTTTCTGGCCTAATGAACTAGCTAATAAAAAAAAACAACTAATGTAATGTAATGTTGTTACATTTAGGTTTATCCACGTCTTTAGTGGCACTCACTTGACAATTAACTTTAAAAGTGCCGCAGTTATTTTCCCCCTCAATTACTATTATTTTTTTAATTGAAAAACATACAAAATCAAAATATTGAACCTTAAAGAATCACAAAATGCTTAATTAATTTAATATATCACACTTCCAATTTTGTTTAATAAAACAGCATTGTCAAAATCAGAGCATAAATACCAGACAAAATGGGGGCATTAGGTTGGACAATGGGGGGCCTTCAGGTCAAACAAGGTTCAGAACCACTGCTTTAAATACATTTTAGATGCTATCATAAGGCTTCAAAGAAGTAGAATATAGTGAGGATAGTGGTTTGGACTACTTTTATCATAGTTTTGGAGGTTGACATATGAACTGCTGGAAAGGAGCTGTGTGAAAATTAAAAAAAAAAAATTCTACTTCTGTGTTCTATGGAATCCATGACATCATTTGGGTTTAAAACCACTCGAGGGTGCGTAAATGATGACAGAATTTTCATTTGAGTGTGAACTATCCCTTTAATGATGAAACCGGGTCAGCCGAGCTTCCTCACCTCTCAGCGCAGTGATATTGCCCCACACACACACGGAGCTCAATGCAGCTCTGCGCATCCCAGAGCTATTAAACCCTGACAGAACACAACACTGTATGCTGTCCATCTTCACCGTACAGGAAGAACTCATGGGGCTGGTTCAGAGAGATGAGCGGGCCAGAGTTTTAATAGCTCTCCATGCCAAACCCTGGACGCCTACCACTGAGAGCAGCAGTCACTTTGTATTGATTGACCCAGGGTAATGGCTGGGGAAACAGGAAAACATGAGGATGCTTTGAATCGCACACCCACAAGCACTATATCAGGAGCCCCGAGTCTAATATGTAATGAGTGAGCGAAAGTCGAATGCATTGTCTCATGTCATTAAGCCCGGAAGAGAACATGAATGTGTACATTCAGGGGCCCGTGACCAGGAGCGTGTTTAATAAAAGTGCCATCACTTCACACTGAGTGGATTTGACATTTCATCATCACTTAGACTTAAATCAGAGTCCTCAGGGACCAAGAACCATGGGAGGGGATGAAAAAAGAAAAACATAAATTAGATTCTGTAAGATTATTTATTTATTTCGGATGCACAACTGAGAGGCTTATAGTCTTTTTTTAGAACTGCTTTCTTTCTTCAATGGCATATGCAGTTTTTCTCAAGGTCAGTGCTGACAGGGGGCGAGAGGGGCATGCTGGTATTTTGGTTGAGAGTTTTTTGAAGTAAGAGGTGAAGAGAGAGAGAGCGGGAATGAAAGCAGGGATGATGAAAGGACAAAAATGCAGCCATGAAATGGAGAGGAAAAGACATTTGTGAAAAAATAAGATTGCTGGTGGATATGCTGGACTGAAGTTTTTTTTTTTTTTTGGAGAGTTAACCATTCAGCAGACCACAAAGTTAAGCTGGCCACACACTAGACGATTTTCAAATCTTAAACAATTTTAAAATCATGAGAGACCACAGACATTAAGACAGTTCAACCGATTTTTAGCCTTATAATCCTCTGAACGCACACACTAGACGATTCGACCAGACAGCGACACCACACACTTGATGACTGTAAGAACGATTTCACAGTAGGTGCGTTCGACTTCATGCAGCACTTAGCAGACCGATCGGCGGCTGACTTGAAGCAGTGCATGCCGGTTAGAAATTTAGTCCGACTTGAACCGGCGCCGACGCTACGTCACTGTCACGTGTGGCATCAAAGTACCGCGATAGCGTTTCGAGAGCAGCCGGCTGACTCAGCCGGCGCAATTTCTCCAGAGCGACTGCGGGAGCGCTGATGACGACACAGCTGTTTCACGATTGGCCAAACTCACCACATGACAACAACGACGTGTTTCTAACATCTTCAAATCCAATACTGCTCACAAATCTGTTTTTAGAACAGTAAAAGCTTTTTTACTGTATAGTCGCAATGTTATATTGAGTCACATTTAATAAAAAACACTGATAAAAGCAAATATACCCCCACTTTATTGGTATTTAAATAGTATATGTTTTGTTGAACTTTACTCTTGAACAGACGGCCCTGTATTAAGCAGTATATAAAAAGTGTTTCTGTTGCTCATGAAAACGTTTCTGAAACGTCTGTGTATTTGACAAATATTGCATTTTATTCACTTCATCTGTGATAGAATATGCAAACACCGCGTGAGCGTCACTAACGGGAGCAGAAAGTGTCCGGCTTGAAGTGTCCGTTTTCAACTCCTCCCCTGACTGCAAGCGGCTACTCTCGTTGATCGCCGTCTGTAGCCGTGCTTCAAGTCGAACGCACCTAGTGACTCGTGATCTCACGGAGACTCGCGAGATCAAACGTGAATAGAGAAGAAAAACAAATAGAGAACAATCAACATTGTCAGCTGGCTCTCCTGGCGCGCATTCTGTTTCACAGTGAAAAACAAAGTATAGAAAAGAATATGGGTGATGTTCTCTGCTTTCATGGCATGTTTGTGACTGCCAAGTTTCAGCTATAGAAGCGCGCAACATCCGGTAAGCGACACTTGCTCGCTCTTATTGGCGATCGCGGGTATCACGGTCATGAGTTCGGCGACGCTCCGTCTCGATCGGGAGCAGATAAATAATCGTAATGACACCACACAATAGAGGATTTTTTGGACAAAAAAATCGTTTGTGACAAGCCTCAAATCGGGCCACACCTCCCGATCTTTCGGGGGTGCAAATCGGCCTTAAAATCGTCGAGTGCGCAGCCAGCCTTAAAGGGACAGTTCACCCAAATATGAAAAATCTGTTAGCATTTGCTATAATAGTCATATCATTGCAAACTTGTATGCTATTGTTATTTTTTCTGTGGAACACAAAAGGAGAGAAGAAATTTTTGAATAAAATTGTTATTTTTGTTTTCTTTGCACACAAAAAGTATTCTCGTAGCTTCATAACATTACACTCTAAAAAACACTGGGTTAATATAGGACAGAACACATATTGGGTTTTTTACCCAGCAAATTGGGTTATTTATTTAACCCAGCATAATGGGTTGATTTTACCCAGCTAATTATATTGTTAATATCTTATTTTTTACTTCATACATTAAATATTTACAGAATAACTTAAATCCTCTAAACTTTTCTAAAATACTCCACACAACCACTGGTTTGCATGATAACTTCCTTTATCATTTACAGCATTGTTTATATCGTTCTCAATAGGCTATACATATTGCCTATATTTAAACTCGTTTAACAAACATTAGAAGAAAAAATTCAACATTAAACAGAAGTAATTCATGTCTAATCGACCAGTTTTTGTTATTCTGTTTCCACCGTAACGGCGCTGGCTCTCGTGCCCGAGCTGGAGTCGTGTTTGGTGGGGAACTGCTCAAGGCTGAGACCGCCGCCCTGCGTTTCACTCACAGCCGAAATATACCATGACTGCCTCCATAACCTCCCCAAAAACAAACAGTAAACAGCTCTGAGGACATTTTAAAGTATTATATTCTTTATCTTTATGAATCTTAATGAATAAAATTGTTTATTTTATGCAAAGCACCAGGCTTTTCCATCACGCGAAAAGACCACGACACACAGGTGATTCACATCGCACAACCGTATGTTGCTCTGCATAAAATTGTACGATATACAGTACAGTAACGATTTTATAGACAAAAAATGTACACAAACCTGTATTTTACAGAAGATTGCATCAATTTGATGGCGCTTAGAACTGCTCTCTCGTGAGGAGAAGACGCAAAATCCCCGTGATAAATAACTCAACAGCTGGGTTATATTTGACCCAGGGGCTGGGTAACACAAAAACTACCCAAACACTGAAAAAATAACCCAAAAAATATGACCCAAAAGGCTCAACCCAGCTGTAACGGGGCAAATGAGACATGCGGATCCATTTGCAAACTTTATTAAACAATGACGTGGTCAAAAACACAAGCAGGGTCAAAACATCAGCACACAGGTATGGCACAGACAACATACAAGAATAATCCAGAGGGCAAGCGTGGGTCTTTGATCGGTGAACAATATCCAGAGGGCTTGACAACAGGGGTAATCCAGAAATGTGAGCGATAGTCCAGATAAGGTACAAACAGAGTCCAAGCGGCGAGACAAGGGTTAATCCACGATACAAGAGCAGGAAACAGGAAACGAGACTATAAACAAAATAAACTAAATTTAGACTTAGAGAACACAGAATGGCTCGGTAAGGCAGCTACCACTAGGAGAGTGCTTAATGCAGAACCAGACTCGGAGCTAAAAATAAACACGGAATGGCTCGGTAAGGCAGCTAACACTTGGAGCGTGCTAAACGCAGAACAATACTCAGCAGTGCAGGAGAGAAAGTCCAAGGCTTATAAAGAGTGTGTGATTGTGTGATAATTCTCAGGTGTGAGCGTGATTAGTGCAATCAGCTGTGTGTGTGTCGTCAGTGCAATGGATGATGGGAATTGTAGTCCGTGGGTGACGTGCAACAGTAGTGTGGTGGAAGAGTCAATGTGATGGAAGGGCGACCTCTGATGGTGAGTGTACGGAAGACCATGAACTGGATTCGTGACACCAGCATTTGGGTTAAAAAAATAACCCAGGATTTTTTAGAGTGGGTTGAACTACTGATGTCACATGGACTATTTTAAAAATGTCCTTACTACCTTTCTGGGCTTTGAATGTGGTAGTTACCTTGCTGTCTATGGAGAGTCAGGAAGCTCTCAGATTTCATCAAAAATACCTTAATTTGGGTTCTGAAGATGAACGAAGGTCTTACAGGTTTGGGCACTTTTTAAAAGTTTAATTAAGTGTAAGAAACTAACTAACTAAAGTAAATTTAATTAATATCATATTATCTGCATGTACAGTTTGAAAAATATACTTTTAAGATTTACAAATCTTTTTTTTTAAGATTTACATTAAGTGCACAGAAACAGAAACAGATCCAAAAGAAAAGACTCAAATTATTAATTTGCCTGTTCACTGTTTTTTTTTTTGAGATTTGCAGTTGCAAATGTAACCAAACGTTCTGGAGAATTGTATTTGAGTAAAATGGTTTTTCATCAAAATGTAGTCAAGTATGTCAACAAAAACATTTATAAACAAGTAGAAATATTGAAAAAATTGACACAAGTATACAGTACTAACACAATACTGACAATTTTCCTTTTGTATTCCATAAAGAAGAAAAAAAATATTTACTACGCTGTGACTCTACAATAATCAGATTATACATATTTCCCCTTGATAAAAATTGTAAATAATGTTGCTTCAAACTTGCTGCAATGATACATTCACCACACTTTCAGGCAAAAAGCATCACATCCCTGCTCCTAGCACACATACAGTTTCACCTCTGGTCTCAGTTATCTCTCCTAAAGAGCCTATGGGCCATTCTGTGCAGGGGGTTTTAGCATAATTATTCCAGTTCAAATAAACCTTGATGAGGACTTGATGCCTAAACCTGGCAAGAGCTGACAAACCTGGCAGCCTCTTTTTCTCACTTGGTCTCATTTTCTCATGAGTCATTGCCTTGCAGTGATTGCTATCTTCCAAATGGTGCTATGCTTCTGTATCTAATGGCTAAAGTGTCACTATAAATATACGTCACTGTTATAGAAAAAACTGAAAGGAAAAAACTTGAGGTAATTTCTGAACGTCTTTAACAAGGTAACGTCTGATGCAATTTCTGTCCTCGGGAATAGATTCCAGCAGATCATTTTGGTATACAATTAGATGATAGATAATAAGCCTAGACGGCCAAACTAATCAAAATTCGTTTGTGAAATGGAGATAAAATTAATGATTAAGAAATGCTTTGAAATCCCACTGTTTATGTTGACCCTTTGAAGTTGTGTGTTCTTCAAAGGCTGCGTTTAATCATCTTTCAAACAAGGAGTGTTTCAAGATTTATCTTCTGCATCCCTCAGATTCATCTAGTGAATACAGGACACAAGAGACAAGCTTCTTCTTCATCCTCATCCTCTTCTTCTTCAGATCATGTATCAGAATCAATGCTTTTTCAACTTATTTGTAGATACTGTCAAAGAAGGCATGATCTTATATTTTAGATAGGTCATCTAGTATGTTCATTTCAGTCAAAGATAACACCCTGCTGAGCTCCTGTATAAACACAGCACAAACATTCTCTTTCATCTCAACATTCAATCAATATACTGATGTCTTGCACATAATTCCTGCTGAAATTTATTGTAGCACATCCAGAAAGATTCAAGATCCCAAGCTGATGTTCAAATCAAGCACACAGGTTATGTAGCTTTACTGCCGCTTTAAGTGTGCCATTACATTAGGCACGTTTTACATTATAGTGTTAGCAATATGTAATTATTTTGTAAAACTGCTTGTTAGATTTATTGCTAGTTAATTGTACTGTAAATTTTAAATAAACGAAAACTTTGACCTATATCAAACCTTAAATCTTATATATATATATATATATATATATATATATATATAAATTATTTATGGAATAGTTCATCCAGAAATGCTAATTTTCTGAAAATGTACTCAACCTCAGACCATCCAAGATGTAGATGAATTTGTTTTGTCATTAGAACAGATTTGGAGAAATTTAGCATCAAATCACTTGCTCACCAGTGGATCCTCTGCAGTGAATGGGTGCCGTCAGAATGAGAGTCAAAACGGCTAATAAAGCTGTTGGTAAAAAACAAAACCATCATTAAGAGATTTTTAACTTGAAATGAGTCCTCTATCCATAATATTGCTTTCTTCATTGAATAAAGGGAGAAATATGCACAGATCAAGCACTGTTTAGAAGAAGAAGAAAAACAAATATGTTGGCATATTTTGATGTGAGAGGACAACATGGACATTTCCACCGAAGGATGTTATTATGGATTTTTGGCAGAAGTGACGATTTAAAGTTAAAACGCCTTAATTATGGATTTGCTAATTACAAACACACTTCACAAGATGTTAATTGATGGATTGGAGTTGTGTAGATTACTTGTGGATTATTTTGATGTTTTTATCAGCTGTTTGGACTCATTCTGACGGCACCCATTCACTGCAGAGGATCCATTGGTGAGCAAGTGCTGTAATGCTAAATTTCTCCAAATCTGTTCTGAAGGTGAGTAAATTTTCAGAAAGTTTTCATTTTGGGGTAAACTATTCCTTTAAAAAATATAAGAATAGGTGATTACAGTGTTTCCACCTGTTTTTCTTCTTTCATACCAAAACTTATGCCAAAAAATTATCTTGGTATGAAAACTTTTAACCATGCATAAATCAGACACATTTGAAACATGCGATAGACTGGATGTGGACAATGCTGCAAAACATTTTAAGAAATACTTTAATTAAATCATAAGGGAAACAGTTTGCAAAATCATGACAACATCTGTCAAAATGCATAGAGAAGAACAAGTCAAAACAAGTCTACAATTACCAGCAGAAATAGATAGACATGTCATAGAATAGCTGCAAAATCGAACAAATATTCAGCCTCCGAATGAGCAGACAAGTCATTTTTATATATTTATTTACATTACAGGCACAGCTGAGCCCTGCATAGCTAGATTGGATTGTAAACGCAAGACAAATTCTGGGTTGATTTAATCAGAGACATGCAGCATCTCAATCTAAATGGTTTTGCGAATGCCTTTGTCTCGATCGGAAGCTTCATGTTGTTTTAGTGCCGCTGTAAACACACCTTCAGGCGAACTCTTGAAGTCTGAGTTATATCTTTATATCCTACCAATGGGATGAATATACCCCCATGATGCATCAGGCACTCGGGGCGAGGACTAAAGGCCCGACATATGGTAGAAACATCTGGAAAAATCAATCTTCACAGGATTAGGGGAAATCTTCCAAAAAATTGTGAACAGAGATTTATGAGAAAAGGATGCAGGGTTCAATCTCGATTACGGCTCTACGAATTGTAACCGAAATGTTGCGGTTTCTCAGATGTCTGCAGCTCGTAGCCGTCACCTGCTCACTCCACTTGGTTAGTAGCTGATTGCCATTCAGCGTGGACAGATGACATTTTCTTTATCCCTGCAAAATTTGAATTATCAGATCCTGCTTGATAGCGTGGAATGAAATCTCCCTGCATCAGTAGTTTACCCAAAGGCTCATCTCCATCAAGATAATGGTACTTTGAAAACGTGGCTTCTTTAGATCTAAACCAGAATGACCTTTGAAAGAGGATGACAGTAAAATGGAGAGCCCTTTGGTCCAAATCACTGAACGTCTGCATATTTAATAGGCTGGATCCCATCAGTTTTCCACACGCAGCACCAGAGTCTCATTGTCATAGATTTCTGGAAATAGCGGATGACGTTAAGTAGAAATATGGCGGCTTAAGCCACAGAAGACATTTGTGGGTTCCAGGCATGGCCTTGGCATCATGCTTTATGATCTGGTCGATAGAGCTCATCATTGCTTTGGATGCAAAGATCACTGCAGAATGAAATCACACAATCTGATGAGGGCTGCAAAAGGTGACAGCTTCAGATGCAGGACTGGTGAGAGATCTCATGGGCCGTTTACGCAGGTACATAGAAAACTGTTAGACAGAGCGAAGATTAGAAGGCTTTTTTTTTACTATACACAGTTGCTAATATAAACACTGACTTGTATAATCTTTATTTATAGAAACTTTATTGCAGAAAAAAAAGAACAGAGATGGTAGATTTATCATCTTTTTTGAGCAGATGAATACGATCCCTGAAGCATTGCGTTGTCAAATAAATGTAAAATAAATGTCAAATAAAAAAGTGACAGTACAAAATAAAACTCTTAGTTTATTGTTATAGATTAGGAATTTGAAACTGATATATTTTTAGTTTATTGCACAATATTACTTAAATACTAGAATACAATAAAATATCAATATGTAAAAATAAATGTATTAAATATATTGGGAGTGTAGGAAGACCAACTTTGCAGTCACTGCTGAGTTCTATGGATTTTTTTCATTTCCATAATCACTGCAGCTTCTTTAAAATGGTGCATTGATCTGCAAGATTATGGGTAATGTAGTTCTTTACCAGGAATTCAGCTACTGATTACGATTTTATTTTGTGGCTTTTACAGAAGAAAATCTAATGTCTTTAAAACTCAGTTTCTTATGGCAGAAATAAATTAGATTTGTACTTCCCAAAAAACCACTGACTCATCATAATTTGACACAGCAATTTAAAATGCAAAGGTTAAGACATGATAAAGGTTTAGTCTACAGACCAACGATTAGAAAATAGTGCAGATCCAGAGCAGGATTAGTATCATTAATACAAAAAAAAAACAAAAACATAATAATAATGTATAATTTCACTGGGTGCTATCAATTTTTGAAATAAGATCATCTGCCAAGGTAACATTTCTCATAATTTGCTAGTTAAAGTTGAAGTACTAAATTTTTTTTATTTATTAACCTATTTATTTAGAGGAAAACGCCACCGTTTTTCCATATTCCAATATGTTCTTCCCTCAACTTAGACGATGTTGATACATAATGTGAGCACAATGTACTCTATAATGTGCCTGCGGAAAACCATTCGGGCATAGCACTTCGATGTTTAGGGCGCAGTAATATCATCACTCCTGAAAACTCCCCCTCCGTCAATAGAACCAACGTGTTTTCAGGAGTGATGATATTACTGCGCCGAGGTCGAAGTGCTGCGAAGTGCTCTTCCGCCACACATTATAGTTGTCATTTTTTATCCGCTTAGAAAATTGCCATGTTTTATTTTGTGTCACCATACTTACTCGTGTAACTACTCATGTAACCGTCTTTAAATAGGGAAAACATGGAAGTGTTTGGTGGCTTCTAAATTCATCCCTGTTTGGATCCTAAGGAATGAATGGTGCTAAGCTAAACGCTAGCATAGTGGCGCCGCGCAGCGATTAAGTGCACACGCTGAGACGGGAGAGGTATGTATCAACTCGTCTAAGTTGAGGGAAGAACATATTGGAAAATGGAAAAACGGTGGCGTTTTCCTTTAAACTAAAACTAAAAACTAGAACTTAATAGACACACACACACACACACACACACACATATAAATAAATAAATTAATAATAATAATAAATAATAAATGACCAAAACTTCAAATGAAAATAGAAAATATACAAATTAAATATTATTCAAAATATTAACAAAATTTATAATGGTATCTAAATGATACTAAAATAACAATAATGCAGACATGCGTATTGTGTGAACAGCCCTTACACAGCAAACACTCACTATTCTTCATCAGTCTTGTGTGACAAGAGCCAACAGCTAAAGCTGAAGAAAAAGAAGAAAAATCGAGGAGAGCGAGTTCAAAAACCATTATAGACTCAATTGTTTCCACTGTAATAAAATCCATTCCTCTTTCTTTCTAGTGAATGAAAATCTATTATGACCACCTTCTTGCCCCCAAACACCTCCACTGGCCACGCGGCCCCTTCCCCTCCCTCCTCCAACCTCTTTACACAAAAAACACATCAAACAGGCCCTGCTATTGGTTTTCAAAACCCAGGCAAAAGCACACTTTAATTTATTTTCTCGCTCTCACTGATTTCTTTTAGATTGGACGTCAGTCTGCATGATTACCCTCAATCAAGACTGGGCTGAACCGATGCTACGGCTCTGTGTTTCCTCAACAGTACAGTTGCAGAGGTGACTCCTCACAATGAAGAGCCAGTTACGTCATACATCACCTGCTACTTAGCACCTTCACTGTCATCAGCTATGCTCATCTGAGCTTACACAGTGTTCAACTTCATATTCATCTACATGTAATTATATTAATTAATATCTAATCTTTACTTTTTTTCCACAAGCCAGTACACATATTGAAATAAGGTAGTTAATAAAGTGTCACAATTATCAGTTGTTCTAAACAAAGAGGTGAGTTGGAATCAATGTGGAATCAAAACTGAAGCTATTTTCAGGTTCTTGGTCTTTTTGTGAACATTTTCAGTGCACATTATTCAGAAGAAAATAATATTTGTGTTCTTACATCAAAATGTCATGACTTGCTCCGCCCCTGAAACCATTTTTCTTTTTAGCTGACATCACCAAGTCTTATAATTTTTCAGCCTCTCCCCTTTATCTACATTTCACAACATCCTTTTTTTCATTTCTTTTTTGATTTTATCCCGTTTCACCCTGAAATATATGGAAGCCCATTTCTGCATTAGAATAACAACCAAACAAACAATAAATAAATAAATGTAATTGTGACACTTTATCTCACAATTCTGACTTTTTTCCCCTCGGAATTCTCTGAATTTCAGGATATAAACTCAGAATTGCAAGATATAAGCTCACAATTCTTAGGGGGAAAATGGTCAAAAGTGTGAGATAGGCCTATACACTCAGAATTCTGAATTTTTCTTTAAATTCCATGTTTACATCTCATAATTCTGACTTTTTGTTCTCTGAATTCTAAGTTTACATCTTCTGTTTTTTTTTTGTTTTATTTATTTTGCTTTGCTTTGCTTTTTGTTTTTTGTTGTTTTGTTTTTTGTTTTGTTTTGTTTTGTTTTTGCTACCACCATGGAATAAAAAATAGAAAAGGTAAGAGTAAGTGGTAGGTGGTAGAGTAAAAAATAAGAATTGTAAGATATAAATGGCAGGAAAAAGTCAGAATTGTGAGAAAAAAGTCAGTATTTTGAGATGAAAAAAGTTGTAGTTATTTATTTTTTAACCCATGACAGAAACAAGCATCCAGCCTAGCTAGCTAGCTTTAATAAGGGGCCTAGCTTTATTAAACCTGGCTAAATAGCATTCCGTATTGGCTATGTGTTGCATATTCAATAGCCACAGTCTAGAAAGGTTAAAGCCCAAGTTATGAAGAATCAGGAACTTTTATTTTTGCTTACTATCAATGCCCTGTAGGTTTCTCTAGGGGTATAATCTTTGCAATTAATGATGTGCATTGAAGTTACAAATAAACTTCTTATTACGTGTGTTACAGTAAATGGCAACTTCCAAACAATGCCTCAGGAAATAAACTTGCCCTCTTTCATACCCTGCTTTTGAATTATACATGGACCCTGACTTTGTTGTTGAATTTATGATTTGTTCAAGCCATTCCTTATCTGCTGGTGCATTGCTTGTGAATACAATACATCACAAACTGAGGAGAGAGGTAAGAAACGCAATATGTAGCCTACAGTCTTAGAAGCAGACTTGCTCTTTCAAAAAATGGTACTGATTTCAGACTGTGGTGAAATGCAGTTATTGCGGGGGGTTTGCCGCTGTCTGGTTGGTCACACACCCCCTAGGTAATTGTTTGTTATTGCGTCCTCGTTAGGGGAGTGTGTATATAAAGGCGTGAGGCAAAGTAGAAGGGTGTTACGTCATACTCAGCTGATCGTATTTCCGGAGTTTCGTTGCGTTGCACGAGGGCTACTAGTAATCCTTGGGAAGCTGGCGTTTGTTCTGGCGCATGTTGCACCCGTATCTGGGAAATCGCCGGTCCTCTGCTGTTGTGTTTCTCTGTATTTGAGAATTGCCGGTACCACCTGCTTGAGTGATTTACCGCTGCCCGTATGCGATCTATTGAAGTAAGGGCTGCTGGATAGATGATGTGGTTCCCATTATCTGGTGTTCAAACCATCCTGTGAGCGTGCCTGCTTTTGTGCTCCCGGTTCTGCATGGCTTATAGCAGGGACTACAGCATGACTTGCAACTTCAACACTGCTGTTTTGCTTTTACATAATGTTAATTCATTTGTTGTTCTTTAATATTGCCTTGATTGTTATGTTTGGTACTTATTGATTTGTTTTGCTTTAATGTATGCTTTGCATGCAAGTCTTTTGTTTGTGTTTGGTTTGTATTTAATTTAGTTATTTTGCTTTAATCTAGGCTTTGCATTTAATTTTTTTGTTTTGCAGTTACCTTAAATGAATGCAAGCCAATCAGATATCTGTGTTTGAATGGATTGTTTTGTTTGTTTGTTTGTTTGTTTGTTTGTTTGTTTTTAAGTTTGTTTGTAGTTAATTCATTTCTTTGGTTGCCATTTACTACTTGTGGATTTGTATTTAACTATTGTGTTTATATTTAAGCTGGTTGCATTATTCTTGTTTTGTAGTTAGGATTTTGTTGGGTATGTAATATCATTTTCTTTTCCCTTTATTACTTTTGTGGCAACAAGTTTGTTGGTGTTATTTGTGGCTTAATTGTTTGTTTGATTTTCTTTTTCCTTGTAGTTTGTTGTGGGAGCTGGGGCTTGGAGAAGGCAGGCTGGCTGTTTCCGTGCAGAAATATCCCTCTTCACCAAAGTGGTGTGGATTTGTAGTGAACTTCCTGGGGTGTGTAAGTGTGGTTTTGTGCACGTGTGGGTTTTCAATAGTACGGGCCCTATTGAAGCCCGGTGTATAGCCACCTCCCTATGGCGAAGCCCCTGCTCCTTTCATGGCAGTTTGTTGCATTTGCTGTGCATGATTGTCCTTTTTTTTTTTTTTTTTTTTTTTTTTTTTTTTTTTTTTTTTTTCTTTTTTTTTCGTTTAATTGAGCAATTGATGTTTAATAAGGTTATTTACTTTTATACAAGGTATTCACGTCTCTGGGTCATTTTGTGAGAAGGCGAACCTGTGGGTTTTCCTGGGTGTTAATTCCCGGATGGCGTAGTCGTGATTGTGTGAATTAGTAGCATAGTTTCAAATTTCTTTAACCCTTTATAACATCGCCTCTGGTCACAAGACCAAGTGCTGAGAACAGCTGTGGTTGTGGCATTGTGTGACCAATAGTGCATTATACTATAACATTAGATAAGAAGTAAATGTACAGGTACAAAAATTTAAAAAGTGCTCTTTATACAGTGAGTCATGTGCAGTCATTCTTTTCAATCAATCTAAGTGTTTTGATGAACTTGTGACACGTATTATATTTGATAACATAATCTTTAAATTAGGTGCTGTCCGAGGCGATTTCAGTCTTAGGGAGGCTCAGCCCCTTATCAGCACAAGAGCTGATGTGGCTCAGAGGAGTATTTCTTGCCTTAAGTGCAAGAGGTCACGAGTTTGAATCTTGCTCGACTTGGCAACATCCTAAAATAAACATTAAAATAGCATCTTCTGGTAGTAGATATGGTGACATATCATTTTTTTTTTTTTTTTTTTTATTTGTGATTTTGCTGGAATGGAGAATATTCAGAGAAAGACAGAGAGAGCTGGCGCAAACTTTTATGCACATTTTGCTCCATGCCAAAGCATAATGCTTAATGCAATGACTTTTACACCTTTTTAATGACTGGTAAGTGAAACGTGAAGCGATAATCACAGATTTTAAAGAGTGCTGAAAGCTGAGTTTGCAGAATTTTTAGAGGGCTGATATGAAGCCTCCATTAATAGCATCTAGCAATGCCCATGTTGCTGTCATTACTTTGAGAGATTGCTATTTTATGACCTATTATATACACTACTGTTCATTTAGTGCATCTTTCTATTATTCTCAAAATAATTTATAAAAAATAAATAAATACTGACCCCAAACTTTTGAACACACGCATTACAAATACAACAAAAAGAAGAAAACAAACAGATAAAATAGGCTCCTCCTTAATCAAGGAATCAGACAGTGTAAATTTAATCAACATGTAAACGATTGATTTTACCTTCTAAATTATTTCTCCGTGGAAACAAAACAACATATTTCAAACTTGAGGGATCTGTTATCAGTGACAGATGAGTGTTAACCTCTATCTCTTGGAAATTCAAACAATAAATGACTTTTATATCATAATATAACCGAATGGGTGTGTGTTCCAGCGGTCAGCCTCTGTTTTGATATCTTTAATATTGGCTTAAAGACATAACATTTTAAAAAATGAGAGGCTGTTTGACTGGGGCATTTGAAAAAATCAGCTCAGACTTTCACATTACACTGTGAAGAGCAATGGCTGTTGTGATTAAGTGTGTGTTTATGCATGAAGAGAATCTTGTAACAGGATTACTGGAGATGGTGAGTCATTGTGTTAGGTCTATGGCTGTATATTTATAGCAAAAGGCATTATAAAGAAGCCTGCCACAACCTAAAGGCTAAAAGATATGTCTTCAAAGGCCACGACTGTGTGTGCGGCTGAAATCATCTTGGCAGGCCTTTCGTTTCACTACTGGCTCTGGCACAAAAGCTCTAAACAAGACTGTTGGCCCTCCATAAGCGGCTGTATCACAAACAGTGTTACTATACAGTGACATAAGTCATGGCCCTGCCCACCAGTGATGCTGTGCATTAATCTGCATCAGATAATTTTATTTTCTTCGATTAACTTTCTTTATGCATATGTGCTGATATACACCTCCTTTTAAATGTTTGTGGTCAGTAAGTTTAATTGCTTTAATTAATATTAAAGCAGCCCTGAGCTCTAAACTCAGGGTTGCAGAGAGGAAATGACGCAAATCAAAAAACTCTACCGACCTTAGTGTGTATCAGTCACTCTTTTCTTCCTTCTCTGCAAATGTCTCCACTGCTAAAACGACATTCTACCACAACAAAATTAACAACTGCTTTGACTCTCGCTCACTTTTCAAAACTTTCTCTTCTCTTCTCTGGCCTCCCCCCTCCTCCTCCTCCATCAACTCTTACAGCTGATGACTTTGCAACTTTCTTCACAAATAAAACAAAAACCATCTGTGACGGACGTTTCCAAACATATCCTTTCCAATCATCCTACTACCTGTCCACTTGATCCTATCCCCACTCACCTCCTTCAGGCCATTTCTTCTTCAGTCATACCTGTGCTTACTCACGTTGTCAACACCTCTTTTCACACTGGTACATTTCCCACAGCATTTAAGCAGGCTAGGGTAACCCCGCTGCTTAAAAAACCCTCTCTAAATCCAACACTTTTAGAAAAAGTATCCCTTCTTCCATTCATTGCAAAGACACTTGAGTGAGTTGTGTTCAACCAACTCTCTATATTTCTTGCATAGAACAACCTCCTGTACAACAACCAATCTGGCTTCAAAAGCGGCCACTTAACTGAGACTGCCCTGCTCTCGGTTACTGAAACCCTGAGACTGGCTAGAGCAGCTTCCAAATCCTCAGTACTCATCTTGCTGGATCTGTCTGCTGCTTTCGACACAGTTAACCACCAGATCCTCCTGTCCACTCTCAGAAAGATGGGCATCTCAGGAACCACACTCTTGTGTGGTTTCAGTCTCCCACCTCTCAGGTAGGTCCTTCAAGGGTGTCTTGGAGGGGTGAGGTTTCTAAGCCACAACTTCTTGCTACTGGGGTTCCTCAAGGCTCAGTACTTGGTCCACTTCTCTTCTCCATCTACATGTCGTCATTAGGATCTGTCATTCAGAAGCATGGCTTTTCTTATCACTGCTATGCTGATGACACTCAACTCTACTTCTCATTCCATCCAGATGATCCAACAGTAGCTGCTCGCATTGCAGCCTGCCTGAGAGACATTTCTAGCTGGATGAAGGACCATCACCTTCAGCTCAACCTTGCTAAGACAGAACTGCTTGTGGTCTCGGCCAACACATCACTTCATCACAACTTCTCTATATAGCTGGGTTCATCAACCATAACTCCTTACAGGACAACCAGGAACCTTGGAGTTGTGATCGATGATCAGTTAAGCTTCACATACTATATTGCTACAACGGCCCGGTCCTGTAGATTTGCCTCGCACAACTCCTTGTCCAAGCTCTTGTTCTCTCCAGATTGTAATGCTCTCTTGGCAGGCCTTCCCGCATGTACTATCAAGCCTCTGCAACTGATCCAGAATGCAGCAGCTAGAGTGGTCTTTAATGAGCCGAAAAAAGCTCACGTTACTCCTCTCTTCATCAGATTACACTGGCTACCAATAGCCGCTCGCATCAAATTCAAGGTACTGGTGTTTGCCTACAAGACAACAACTGGCGCTGCACCAATATACCTAAACTCGCTAGTTCAAACTTATGCGCCCTCCAGAAGCTTGCGTTCTGCAAGTGAACGACACCTTGTGGTGCCATCCCAAAGAGGTACCAAATCTCTCATGGACCTTCTCCTGGGCTGTGTTCAGCTGCTGGAATGACCTCCTGGTCTCAATTCGAACAGCTGAGTCTTTAGCCATTTTCAGAAAACATCTAAAGACACACCTTTTTCGCCAGCACCTGACCAACTAATACTAGCACTTACCTATTCTATTCTATTTACATCTATAATAATAATAATAAAAAACCTAGCTATGTGTACAGTGCTAGACTAACTGAGACTTGTCATGGCACTTGTTTACTGTTGCTGTCGTTGGTCTGATTGCTTCTATTGTTCTCCTCATTTGTTAGTCGCTTTGGATTAAAGTGTCTGCTAAATGATTAAATGTAAATATAATATGTTTATTATTAATATTTTAATTCAGCAAGGATGCATTAAATTGATCAAGTGACAGTAAAGACCTTTGTATACAGCTGCTGGTCATATAATTAGAATATCATCAAAAAGTTGATTTCATCCATCCATTCAAAAAGTGAAACTTGTATAATGTATACATTCATTCCACACAGACTGATATATTTCAAGTGTTTATTTCTTTTCAATTTTGGTGATTATAACTGACAACTAATAAAAACTGAAATTCAGTATCTCAGATTAGAATATTCTTGGGCCAAAATGTGAAAAAAGGATTTTTAGAAATCTTGGCCAACTGAAAAGTATAGACATGAAAAGTATGAGCATATTTTGGCACTCAATGTAGTTGGGGCTCCTTTTACTGATTACTGCAGCTTGATGCGGGCGTGGCATGGAGTCGATCAGTCTGTGGCACTGCTCCAGGTGTTATGAGAGCCAGGTGCTCTATTAAGTGGCCTTCAGCTCTTCATTGTTGGGTCTGGCATAGGACTGGTTCTCTTCTGTCCCCGCATCTTCCTCTTCTGATACCCATAGATTTTCTAGAGGTTGGATCAGCGGGTTGCTGGCCAATTAAGAACAGGGATACCATGGTCCTTCGACTTGGTGGTAGCTTTGGCACTGTGTGCAGGTGCCAAGTCCTGTTTTGGAAAATGAAATCTGCATCTCATAAAAATTTGGTCAGCAACAGGAAGCATGAAGTGCTCATTTCCTGGTATACGGCTGTGTTTGACCTTGGACCTCAGAAAACACAGTGGACCAACACCAGCTAGATGACATGGCACATAAACCCATCATGACTGTGGAAACTTTACACTGGACCTCAAGTAACGTTGATTCTGTGCCTCTCCTCTCTTCCTCCAGACTCTGATTCCTGATTTCAAAATGCAAATTTACTTTCATCAGAACATAACTTTGGACCACTCAGCAGCAGTCCAGTCTTTGTCTTTGGCCAGGCGAGCCTTCTGGCCTTTATCTGTTGTTCAAGTGGCTTAACCTGAGAATGCACGACAGCTGAAACCCATGTCTTGCATACGTCTCATGCGTAGTGGTTAAGAAGCACCCAGCTCCATGCAGTCCACTCTTTGTAGATCTCCCCCACATTTAGATAGGTTTGTTTCACAATCCTCTCCAGGGTCTCGGTTATCACTATTGCTTGTACACTTTTTTTCTGCCACCATCTACTTTTCCTTTCCCTTTCTGTAATGTGCTTGGACACAGAGCTCTGAACAGCCAGCCTCTTTGCAATGACCTTTTGTGTCTTGCCCTCCTTGTGCAAGGTGTCAATGGTCGTCTCTTTGGACAACTGCTCGATCAAATCTTCCATGATTGTAGCCTACAGAACTAGACTGAGAGACCATTTAAGCTTTGCAGGTGTTTTGAGTTAATTAACTGATTAGAGTGTGGCACAGGTGTCTTCAATATTGAACCTTTTCACAATATTCTAATTTTCTGAGATACTGAATTTGGGGTTTTTATTAGTTGTCAGTTATAATCATCAAAATTAAAAGAAATAAACACTTGAAATATATCAGTCTGTGTGGAATGAATGTATACATTATACAAGTTTCACTTTTTGAATGGAATTAGTGAAATAAATCAACTTTTTGATGATATTCTAATTATATGACCAGCACCTGTATACATTTCTAACCAAAAAAAGAAAAAATGCTGTTCTTTTAAACGTTCTAATTGTCGAAAAAACAAAAAAAAACAAAAACAATACAGTTACAGTTCTAATACAGTTCTGCAAAAAAAAAAAAAAAACAGCACAACTGTTTTTAACATTAATAAAAATTTTAAATTGTTTCTTGAGCAGTAAATCAGCATATTAGAATGATTTCTGAAGGATGATGTGCCACTGAAGACTAATGATACTGAAAATTTAGTTATCTGTTCTTAATGTTCTCAAAATTAAAACAAAAAGATTGTTTTTAAATCATACATAGAACGTTTTTAAATGTTACTATTTTCAGAATGTTTAAAGAACATTTAAAAGTAATGTTCCAATAACGTTTGCAAAATGATCAAATTGAATGTTCCCTTAAAAGAATAGCTCACTCAAAAATGAAAATTTTGTCATCATACACTCACTCTCATGTTGTTCCAAACTAGTATAAGTTTCTTTCTTATGTTGAACACAAAAGAAGATATTTTGAAGAACATTTGTTGGTCCCCATTAATGATTTCCATAGTAGGGAAAGAAATACGATGGAACTATCAACTGTTTGATTACCAGCATTCTTCAAAATATCTTCTGTTATGTTCAACATAAGAAAGAAACATGCAAGTTTGGAATGACACGAGGGTGAGCAAATGATGACAAAATGTTAATTTTTGGGTGAAATATCCCTTTAATGTACACATAACCAAGAAAAAAAAACATTCAGAAATATCTTTTTCATAATTTAATGCAAACAGTAGCATATCATTATTAGAACATATTTTTGTTAGCAGAATCGATAACTAAAACCTTTCCTTCACAAACCCTTAACACTAAGTATGAGCAACAGTAAAAGTGGTGTATTATTATTCAAAATCAGCAGTTAGATAGAATAAATAAACACAATTACTCCAAGGCAAAAGCAGAAGCCTTTTGTTAGACCTGCGAGTTACACTTTCAGTACTTTTCTGATGACATGCAGCTGTACTGTGTTACAGTGATGTGTGCTGAATTAGTGAAATGTGCTGTCGATGCATCACGTTAACCCCAAGAATAAACGTTCACGAGTCAGCAGTTCCATCTCCATCTCCCAACTGCGTGACGGTTCTGCATTGTTTCCTCCATCACGTGTCTCCAACACCTGGACTTGTGGGAAATGTGCCACACAACCCGCAGTGTCATGACTCTCCTGTCAACAAAATCAAATATGTGGCATCGATAAAATCCACTATGTTAGTAGACAGAATCTCACAGGAAATCCAAGTGTTACATTGCCTTTCCAAGAAGCTGAATTCACGCCAGTGCGTTTTGTACAGACAGTCCATCCTCCTAAAAGACAGAAGCTCTCATCCATCAGGGTGAAGCACGTTAGGATCTCATTGCTATAGTTTGAGGTATTAAGAAATGAACCATTAGGCAGAAGGAAATGGCATGTGACGCCACTCCAGGTGGTATGAATCTGACTGGATGATTCACACAGTCATTGAGAGCGCACAGGAAAACAGTCATATTTCAGCATGGAAATGCTCACACACTGCTGTGAGGGAAACAGACTGTGGTTACTGAGGGGGATGCTGATGGTATGAAGCTCATCCAAGCTCTAATAAAACATTCTTAAAGGAGATAAAAATGATAATTGTGTCATTATTTACTCACCCTCGTGCCATTACAAAACAGTAGGATTCTCTTCCTTCTATAGAACAAAAAAATGGCATATTCTGAAAAATCTCCATGCAGGTCTTTTCCACACAACAGGATGCATTGTTACCATGACTGAAAATAAAAAACACCACAAATGATCATAAAAGTAGTCCATATGAATTGTGCATTATTTTACAAGTCTTCAGATCAGTCTTCAGTCAGATTAGTGAACAAATTGTTCAGTCTAGTTATATGAACTAATTCAACAGAATGATTCACTCTGATCCAGTTCTGGAGTTCAACTCACTTGCTATGTTTACATGCATTCAAGTAATCTGTTAGTAAGCACCTCAACTGATCTGAGTGAGCTCAATATGTATTGGATTGGAAGGAGTGGTGTTGATCTGAAACAATCTGATCAATAAAGAAAAAAAAGCATTTAAACAATTATACCCGATAACTCTCAATTGGATTCAAAAATAACTTGTGCAGTGTTTACAGATGTTTTATGTCTTTTATGTTTATTTATGATTTAAGTCACCAACTGATCAGTGGATGAGACTGATAATTTACAAAATATTTGCTTAAAAAGTTCTTCTGACGTATATTTCACACTGTAAAAAAAATTCAGTAAAATCTACCATAAAAGATACGGTAACAACATTTTAGGTTTTAACTTAAATTTACAGTTAAATACCGTAATTTATTTAACTGATATAATGTTAATATACCAACCTATTAAAGTACTGAAATCTGTTTTGTACCTTTGAAATACACCGATAACCACCAAATGCAAGTGGTGATAATAAAGTCACATGATGAACCAAAGCCCATCACAAGCAGCTTTTAAATAATAACATATATAGAAGGTGCACAGTGTCATTCACACAAGCACTAAACACCATCATGGTGAGACTCATTAAACTGAAATATGCTATAAACATTAATTTAACAACATTAGATGTAACATACAACCCTAATAAACATAACTGATAAGAAAAAACTAAGAAGAAACATAGTTATTTCAAAGAAAAAACGTAAAATTCAAACAGAATTTGAAATGCAACGCAGGGAATTCTGGGAACATCAGTTTACGTTTTCCCTGTAAATTTTACAGGAACTTTCCATTAACCATTTAACAGTTTTTTACCGTTAAAATCACGATCAATTTTTACAGTACAGCTTTCTTTTAAGATATGTCTTCAGGGCAAAACTGAAAATTATACTCGCATGGAAAAGAATATGTAAATGTAATTGCAAAATGTACGGTTCTTATAGACAATTTTGAGGAATGTAAACAATAACAATAAACAATAACAATTTTGAAGTAGTTTGATTACAAGCAGGAAGTGTTTATGGGTCAATGACATCACCGCATTGAAATGGTCAATAAAGCAGAACTTTCAGAATCTGAAATCAGACTGGATGCATTCAGATTGTCAAAAAATTAAGGCATGTAAACATGCTTACTGACTCAGTGATTCAGTTTCAGTGTTTTTTTTTTTTTTGTATTAAAGGGATAGTTCTCCCAAATATTAAAATTCTGTCATTAATTACTCATCCTCATGTCATTCCAAACTTGTAAGACCGTCGTTCATCTTCGGAACACGAATTAAGATATTTTTGATGAAATTCGAGAGCTTTTTTCTATGAGCTGATCCTCCATAGACAGCAACACAACTGACACTTTTTTGAAGCTTAACAGCTGTCATTGTATAGAAAAAAGCCATAAGCTTTTTTTTTTCAAAAATGTTCATTTTGCGGTCCATTGAAAAACAGTGGGAATGACATGAGAATGAATAAATGATGACAGAATTGTAATGTTTGGGTGTGCTATTCCTTTAAACGATTTCCCTTAACCTTCATATACACACTAGGTGGTGGTTCAGGTGCCATTTTTGACAACCAGCATAAATCCCATGTTGGTCTGATGCCTAAACCCATGATATGCTCTCAAACAAGCAGCGAGTGGGCTTATTTATCATTATTCTTAATGTATTCAGTGAAAAGCTGCCATTCTTAACTTGAGTGGGCTTTCAGAGTTTAAATGTTCAAATGTTTAAAAACTGTTTACACTGTCTGAGGATCAGTTAAGTTGAAAAATCAAATAGATTTAATTAAAATCATCAACTTTCTCTCTGTCTTTGAAAACCAGTCTATCTCAGATGTCACATGACAATTAAAAATTAACAAACTATCATTTCAAAGGTGGCGTGCATATGTGAACGTCTTTAATTCCACTTTTATGAGCACTCCAAACACTTTCATTAATAATGAAGCCCTTCATGAGCTTCACGATATCCAAATCTATTTTTCATAAAGCGAATCACCCACGTTTCTGTCCTATAAATTAAAAAAAAAGATGTTAAATGAAATAAAAGTTTTTAATGAGACTCTAAGCTCCTCAAACAAATCCAAGAACATCAAAGACAGTATTAGTTTTCTTTTTAAGCCAATTCGGTAAAAGTAATGAGAAGTATTTATAATGAGTCCTCAAATGGCTCAAGATCCTTTATATCAAGTGGCCTGAAATTTAAAGGCTTGTTTAGAAAGCCCATTAATCTTTTCAGTGTCAGAGCACAATGTCAGTGAGTTGTCAACACTGAGACGGAAATAATCAAAACAGCCTCTGTGTACAATCTTTTTTTAAATTGCTGTCTGTGGCAGAGCTTTCACTGTTTACACCAAAATGAGAATGTCTAAAAAAAAAAAGCTGTCAGACAAAAATTTATATCCTGTTGTATGTGGATGGTGATTAAAAAGATCTGTCTGAGTGTTTCTGAACACCTTGACAAAGTTTTCCAGTACATGCTCTTGGAAAAATAGTTCATTTGTCTGCAAATGCTGGTGTCTGTTACAGTGGGCAGACCTTTAAAAGACATTTTAATAATTCTAGATATGATTTAAAACCTCAAAAACCATGGGTGATGACCTCTGACCTTTTCGACTATCATTTTATACCTCTTTGTGTTTTTAAAAAAAAATTATTTATGACCTGAGAACTTCACTTTTCCAAGCCATTTTTATAATGGCCTAACAAAACAATGTTTTTAGTAGATGTATGTAGTCAGTTCTCCTCAAGTTCATACAGGTCTCCGATCAGATAACCACAGGTGTAGATCATCACAAAAATTACAATTTGCTGAACATTTACTCCATCCAAGATGTAGATGAGTTTGTTTCTTCATCAGAACAGATTTGGAGAAATTTTGCATTACATCACTTGCTCACCAATGGATCCGCAGTGAATGGGTGCCGTCAGATTGAGAGTCCAAACAGCTGATAAAAACATCACAATAATCCACATGACTCCAGTCCATCAATGCATGTTTGCATTAGTTTGATGTTTGCTAATGTAATGCTAAATTTCACTAAATCTGTTCTGCTGAAGAAACAAACTCAGCAATGATGGCCTGAGGGTAAGTAAATTTTCAACAATTTTTCATTTTTTGGTGAACATTTCCCATAAATATGAACATGAGCCACCACATTTGAAAACCACAAAGTGCCAAAACTCATTTTGTCTTCATTTTATACACTGTATCAATTCTATTTTAGTGTTATTTATACACAATTATTGTATGTTTTAATATTTTAAATTTACTTTTATTTTTATATTTTCAGTTTTCATTTTAATTTTAGTCAGCATTTTATTTCTTTATTTCTTTATTAATATTTCTATTTAGCTTTAATTTAGTTTTAGTAATTTAGTACTTTAGTTGCCATGGTTTTAATTTTTTTTTAGTTTTGGTTTTAATTTTTTTTTTAAGTTTCATGGTTTTAAGTTTTTCATGTTTCAGTTAAGTTTGTTTAGTACAAATATGCAAAAGAAACAGTTTCACATCCTTGAAAGCAGTGCATGAAATAAATGTCTATCTTTGTGATATATCTTGGTCTTCCAATAAATTTGATGCTGAAAGCGTTATAAATTTTCCATGTGAACTGCAGTTCCTTGCTTTGCTCTGTCAATAACTATTTTGTATGACCAGTAAATAATGATTTTACATCATATCATGATGAATGAGAGATTTTCAAGTGTTTACACTGCAGGCACTCTCTTTGGACGCAGTACAAGTACAGTGCAATAAATTTTTGCACAGATGTCAATAAGATTTAGTGCCATTCAGTTTGTACGCTCATATAATCAGATGATATTGTTAACTATCGGTCTGTGCCAAGCACAGGGTGTTGAAATTACTAAACAGGTCAGATGATGCATCACAATTTGCGAATCGTAAATGTGTGTCCGTAGAGCTACTTTTCCCGAAGAAAGATATTGCTTCATTATCACGCTCTAAATCTATGAGAAGGTTCCAGTCTGTCTTTGAAGGTTTAATGTCTGCAAGAGTGCTGACCCCAGGCCTAGTATAGCTCACATTTATTTAAACTATCACACAGACTCTGGTCTTATATCCTCATCTTCCTCTGGCTATTGCTTTCCTCTTAGAGCCTTGAAATCCATAAAGTTAGGCTGGAGCCAATCCTTCAGGTTCATTCTGTTATGTCTAGGATGAAGTAGCCTGTGTTAAAGAGTCTACTGGTTAAAAAGCTGGGCTGGTAACCGAAGGGTTGCAGAACTGAAGACAGAAAGGGTTCAGGGGGATCATCCCTGTCTCAACTGTACTACAAGAGGCTTTGGATCAAATGTAAGCTAAATGACAGAGTAGTTGTGTTCAAGTTTAAGCTGATGTTTTATAGAGGTTAGCAAACCCTGTTCTCTTTCTTAATGCTTGTTTCGGAGGATCCCATAAATCAGAGGATCCCCTTTGCAGATGTCTAATGAGTTGGTTAGCATTTTTAATGTGAAACTGGAGGAATTACAACAACGTTATGTGAAATTCATCTGCTTGTTACTTATTATACAGAATTTCACCATTTTGTGTCATAGTTACATGTATGTTAGATTACATCTATGTGAAATTTAATAAAATGGAACATAAAAAATGCTACAGTAATAAAAATGATTGGTTAACTGTATCTATTATGTACAGTATATGGTGTAAAATCATTAGAATTAAAATTAATGGAAGAATGTGTCATTTTACAGCAAATTATTAAAGTGTGTGTGTGTGTGTGTGTGTGTGTGTGTGTGTGTGTGTGTGTGTGTGTGTGTCAAAAATAAGAGATTATATATTACACATTACATTTGAATAGCATTTTTTTCATGTTTATTTCAGATGGTGTTTTGTATTTGTTTGGGTAACACTGCATTATTCTAGCCGTTGTTCATTGAAAAAAAAAAATAATGAACTTAAATTAGTCATCAAAATTATGGTGGATATCTGTATATTACAAGGTACAAAGCAGATTTTGGTTGTCCATGTGCATTGATATATTAACATTATGTCAGTTATTGAAATATACATTTATAAACCGTAAAATATACAAGCACCAAATCAATGTTGGATACATTTTCACTTTCATTCATTCATTCATTCATTCATTTATTTATTTACTTATTTACTTACTTACTTATTTCCTTTCCTTTCCTTTCATTTCCTTTCTAGATAATTTCTAGCAACCACAGCTTTAAGTTTTTGTAAATTTAACATCTTAATAAACCTAGGCTTTTCTGACTGTTCTAAAATTAGGCTGATATCTCTACTAATAAATATGAGACAGTACATTTCCACAGTTTTACTGGGCTGCAATGCTATCAGCATTATAAACTAACACAAAGTGAAATGATCCATGCATCTCAGTTAAATCTGATTCATAATGTGCAGTTAGGGTCTAGTTACTTTTAGAAGAGGTTATGATTATGACACTTTTTGTTATGAGTGGCAAACATAACTGTTGCCATGCCTAAACAGATTGGGCATTACTAAATGCTATGGACTATAAAGCTCAATTTGTTTACTTAGCTTTATGGCTAATGTGGCTCACATGTATCATTGGCTTAACAAACCATGGCTAATGTCTCTAAGGTGAGCTCTAGTGAAAATACTTCCTCAAACTTATATATTAAAATCCTACTCATCTTTCCACCCCCACACATAATTTTGTAATTTTTTGCAAGTCACAGGCACACATACACACACAGTTTTAGAAAGGCCCCAGGGCCTTGGCGGCAGGCAGATGTAACAGGACCAGGCACTTTTATATTCTGCCTGTATGTCAGTGTGTGCCGGGGTGCATCCATGTGTTACAGATGGGGTGTCCAGCGGATAAAGTGTGGCGGTGACAGCCCAACAATAAACAAGACCCCTTCTGCACCCACACACACACTCCTCCAGTTTTACTCTCGCCCTAAGAGAGAAATAACCAGAGACAGGAGGGAATGGCACAGATCATATCATGAATACATTTAAAATCTATTCCTCTGCCTGTCATTTTTTTATTTGCACGGTGGAAAAGATATTGGGCCCGGTCGTAATACTTCAGTGATTTTGTATGTGTGTGTTTCAGTCTCTAGCAAAGGAATTATATACTCATACTGTTTGGAGGTAAATACAGATTGTTCTAAACTCCCCCCTGGCTCTATCTGCCATTTTAAACTTTTCCTTCTACATAAATTGTGTGTCCTGCAAATTCCTTTCTTCCCACTCTAAACTTTAAGCCACAAGGGTTAGTAGATTATTCAAGTAGAACATGTTCCTGGATCAATGTCCTTGTTAGTCTTGGAACAACAATTCTCTCAACCAACAAAATTTTAGCAAAAGGGAAATGGTAGGATTAGAAATATTCACATTAACCAAACATTTCCCTCTGATTTTTAGATTTGGCAAAGGTTGGGAATAGGGTTAAATGTCAGATCATGTGTACTTATAATCGCTTTTGTCCAAATGTAAAATATTATATAACAAAATACATTTTCAAAAAGATTTCCCAACAGTTAATCTCACTCAAACCTATGATAATTTAATTTAGCAAACAACTTATCTGAAAATAATGAAAATATTAATTGAATAATAATTATAATATAATTATTATTTTATCAATATATTATTATTATTATTATTGTTGTTGTTGTTGTTGTTGTCATTGTTATTATTATTATTATTATTATTATTACATAAATAATAATAATAATTATTATTATTACATAAATAATTTTAATAATAAAAAATAACATTGTGAAATATCGTTAGAAATTAAAACAACTAAAATGTAATTTATTCCTGTGAAGATGAATTTCTTCTGTGTCACATGATCCTTCAAAAACATTTCTTAGTATTATCAATGCTGAAAACTGTTTGTGGTGTAATATTTTGTGTAAACCACGATAGCATGTTTTTTTCCCCCCAGCATTCTTTGATGAATAAAAAGTTCAAAAGAACCAATATTATTTTATGAGTATTTGTACATATTTTATGTAAAAAGTGGTTCTACCACACACACACACACACACACACACACACACTTACTTGCAGAGACACTAAAATGTACAATATTGAATTTCTGACAGCATTATTGCTGTATTTGTAACTGTAAATGATATGTACAAATCCTATACATAAACGATGAGACCGGACTGAAAGAACAGCATTTGTTTGAAAATAGAAACCTGTGTCTTTACTGTCACTTTTGGTCAAGTGAATACATCCTTGCTGAAAAGTATTAAAAGTGTATATATATACTGAAACTTCCCCCTTCTGTCTCTCTGTGTTAGGGCTAACATTCAAGGTGTTTGTATGACTTAATGGCTACGGCTGTCTGAGTCAGGCCTCCAGGGGCTTTGATGTATGCTGTTAACCTGAAGCCTGTCAGTGCCAGAACATGTGAACACTTATAGACAACTGTAATGTCACTAAAGGGTCACTGACTCATGAATCGTTAACAGGACAGTGTTATTCAGGTGTGACCATGTGTGAAAGTGAAAAGGTATCTACTGCAGGGTTCAGTTTCCATTGGCAATTACAAGGTTTGTTGTCAAGAAGTAATAGGCTCCATTCATCTTACTGGTGTTTGATTGTCAGTCACGTTTGACTGGTATGGAACATGGAAGTTGTTGTCATTATTAACACTTTTACATGTTACTTAAGCTCTGATCCAAAACATAGTGAGCTGCCTGGTAAAACTGAGCATTTTACCTCACAAGATGTTAACTAATGTGGCCTGGAGTCATGTGGATTACTTGCCGATTACTGTAATGTTTTTATCAGCTGTTTGATCTCCCATTTTGACGACACCCAAATGATTTCTCCAAATCTGCACTGGACGTACAGTATGAGAAATAAGATGGTGGGGAAGGCAAGACATTTTATAGTATTTAACTTAATATCAAAAAAGGCTCATTGGAAAAACAAGCCTGTGGCGACATTTCTGCAAAATTATATTACATTGTTTCTAGCATGTTTCACAACACTTTCAAAGTGAAATGTCCAGTGACTGCCTCTAAAAGCACATTGAGATCTTTTATTGTGACTTGTTTTTCACTTAAGCACTCTGTACAGCAAGTGCCTGTACCAGGTGCGCTACTGAGCAAGTTTACTATGTCAGAAAAGCCATATATATGAGGTGATTATGTGATGCAAACATCATAATGTATTTGCTTACAAATCATGCATTATGGTAAGTGTTTTGAGGTCATTACATTGTATTGTGCAGGATATTAATGTTATATCATCAACATATTTATGATAGATTGCCAATTAAGTATCCTGTCTTTGGAGAACATATGTGGAATTAGAATGACCTTTTCACTATCCACTCCAGAAAAAACAAGTGACATCTAGAAAACAACATAAAACCATCCATATTAAGCAGCGATTTAGCACTTCCGTCTGTCTTTCCTTGCAACTGCTCTTCTGTTCAGTACTCCACCAGTCCTCTAGAGAGCATTTTACCTCACGTCTCAGCACCTTCTGTCAACCAGGTGCTACAGTCGGCTGGTTATTGACAGAGAAAAAGGGCACATGCACTCATAAACCTTTTAATACCCATCTGCAAAGGTCAGTTGTCTGATGCTATCGAACTGACCCAAGGAGAAGAAAACATGAAATAAGAGGTGGAAAAAGGAATTCTCTTCCATCTTTGAAGTCTGGATTGTGCAAAGCTTAAGGATTCATCGTTTTAAACTTTGAGCATGAAACTATTTTAAAATGCCATGTCACAGATCTGTATGTTATGTTGTTTGAATTTGTTAATATTACAAAAAAAAAAAAAAAAAGTTCACCTACAACTGTCATAAAATTTATTTGTTTGAGGTGCATGTTCCTGGATTTTTAATTTTCTTTTTTTTTCTTTCTTTATTTTTTTCTTTTGCTGAATTTGTCATATTACAGCACCTGTTAAACCTGTCAAATAAGCTGCACTCTCAAAAAAATTATCTGTTTAAGTAAAGACTAATAATTCACTAAATAGAATTAGTTTATTTGTTGTGTTTGTTTTAAGAAAAGCAAAAACTTTGGTCAGCTAATGATCATTTAAAAAATCAACCAAAATGTGACTTCATTCTTTATAATATAATATAATATAATATAATATAATATAATATAATATAATATAACATAATATAATATAATATTGTAGTGCATCAGTTCTTTTCATTACATTTTTGCATGCTGATAACAAACTTACAAGCAAAAAAAAAAAAAAAGATTCCGATAATGTCATTGAATGTAATGTAATAAAGCCCCCCCCCCTCCCTCACCTGCCTCCTCCAGCTGTACCTCCAGTGATAGCTGACAGCCTGTTAATGCTTCACACCTCACAACGTAAATGCCAAAAGAGAGAAAGAGGCAAACAGCAGCATGGGGAATCAACAGCACGCATGCCTTTGTGAAGGGTCCCCTATATTAGATAAGTTGTGTTCTAGTCCTGTCACATCCTTCATCACTAATAGGAGGGTCTGACTGTACGCCTGTATTAGGCATTTTTCAGGTTGTGTAGTCACAATACTGAGACAAATACACAAATCTACAAAAACTATGTTATCTCATCGTGTGTGTGTTTTTACTATCTGAAGGTGCAAACCTGTGCTTTAGCAAACGTGATCTCATGATCTTCATATGTAAATATTCATGTTTTCACAGACACTGAAATGAACATTGTTAACATACTGACACATATTTTACATATGAACAAATTTAGAAATGCTTCTAATTTTTTTTTTTTTTTTTTGGGTGGCTGCCTAATACTTAAAAGGATACAGTTAAAGAGTCAATTTAAGCAATATTATTATGATTTAAAATAACTGTTTTCTATTTGAATATATTTTAAATTTAATTTATTCCTGTGAAGCAAAGCTGAATTTTCAGGATCCTTACTTTGGTGTCACATGATCCTTTAGAAATCATTCTAATATGCTGATTTGCTGCTGAAAACAGTTTTTTTTTTTTTGTTTTTTTTTGGAAACTTTTTTGGAAACTTTTCAGGGAGTTTAATGAATAGGAAGTTCAAAAGAACAGCATTTTTTATAGAAAACTTCTGTAACATTATAAATGTCTGTATTGTCTTTTTTGATCAAATGTAGTTGTGTATATTTAAATAATTGTTTTATATTTTTTAAAGCAGGGCATATGTAAATAGGAGAAATTCTCACTATTAAGTAGTTCCTTATTAGCAAGCATATTATACTAGCATACTGGCTGTTTATTAGTCATTATAAAGCACACATTAATGTCGTATATGATCCCTTAAGATCCCTTAATCTACCCCCATACCTAAACTTAACAACTACCTTACTATTAATAAGCAACAAATTAAGAGTTTATTGGGGCAAAAGTCATAGTTAATAGTTAATAGTGAGAACTGGACCTTAAAATAAAGTGTGAACTTAAATACTTACGTTTGCTGTCTATAAGTCTGTGTCCATACATACAAAACTGCACAACTTTGTAGTTCAGTTTGTACTGCTAGTCTGAGACACTCACACGTAAACACCTGACCCCTTGCTTCATATTTACTCAGTAAAATGCCACTGCACAGCAAAGACAAATCCCCCTGAAAACAACAACGAGAGAAATCTCTGCTCTCTGGCTGTTTTGCTTGTACAGTGGGCATGTTTTGTCAGGTATCTACTGAAGCAGACTGTGTAAGACACTTACAAACCATGTCACAGAGTAACACCTCGAAAGCAAGCAGCAGTAGCCTTTTACATGTACCATTAGAGATGGTATCTTCTCTTGGATGTAGCACTAGCTGACCAGGGATGTTGGGTACACACTCTCACTCTTTCACAAACACACACATACACGCACTCGCCAGAGGGTTGTCAGCTTGCTCTTCCCCATCAGCTGCGATGCTGTGTGGGATGTGTCAGGAATGACACATTGGCATTCTGGAACACCTGTCTCTCCCCTGACACTGCTGCTGTTTCCCTTCAAGGGAGGCACAAGACAGTGCAGGAATATGAGTGGTATCAGTCTTGTCAGAGTCCGGTTGTGCGCGTAAAGGGTTTGGAGACCACCCACTGACACACGCTCCTGAACGCCTCACTGGTCCTGATGTGACACGTGCAAACGACTTTCAACTCCACTTACTCATAAACTCTGGAACAGGTGTGGAAATGAGGTGTTAAGCAGATGAGCATGTCTGTGTGTCCATAGCACAACAGCATGCATATTTAGAGTTCATGAAATAATTGTTTTCAATATATGAATACATTTTTTTCTTAAGAATTTGTAATTATTTTAGTAGAAAAATTTGCCTTTTGGAAGAACATGGATCTAATGACCAGTTAAAAGCTTGACCGCTTATCAGTGACATGATGGAATGGTTTTACAGTATTAAATTATTTTAAAAAAACAATAAATTTTCTAATCATACATACAATGACTTGAACACAGCTTTTTTTTTACATGAGCATGTCATTTCTAAATTCAAGATTATTTAGATATGGCTTTGGTATAATCGGTAAAATAGTATAGGGACCAATTCTCACTATTAAAGGTGCCGTTGGAGATCTCGGAAAATGCTAACTTTAGCCTGATAGCACTGAAAGCGAATGTCCCACCCTCCCTGCAATCGCCGTCCA
>JAFVLL020038738.1:0-60559 GCA_021397915.2 Tor tambroides
TATTATATATTCTTTTAATATGGAAATACGACCCTTCAAAGGCATAGCACAGCTCTACAACTATAACAAGCTTCATGGTAATGTTCTGAAGTATAGCTTGTTGCAAGGTATCATGTAATTTATAAAAGTTTAATATATGATTACATCACATGCTGTTAAATTTGTAGAGTAGTTTTAATGGAGCAACTGAAAGTCTTATGGATTTAAGTTTATTCAGATAATGGTAATAGAGCTGAAGAGTAACTTTATGTCACGCACCATTTCATGTTTAAGTGGATAATATGTATGCAGTCATTAAAATGGCCATGCTTTCATTTGTAATGAAATACTTTGAATAAGAGGTCGAGATCATACAACTCTTTTAAGATCAAAACTGTCCATTAGAGTCAAGGTTCAGATGAAACTCCTGTTTAAAAGAGCTTCTTATTGTCCACTGATATTAAAAATATTTGATGTTTGTGACATTTGTGCCAAAGATAAGTGTCGCTAAATGCCAATCTGAACCCATTTAACTTGCGAAAGGATTCAGCAACCAGGAGTTGTAAAGCTTCAAAAAAGTCCTATACATTTACATTTATTTTTATGCATTTAGTAGAGACTTTTATTCAAAGTGACTTACAACAGAAGAACATAAGCAATTCTTCAAAGAGCCAACAATATTCCGAATGCAAGGTATAGAAATCTAGACTAGGAAGCAAGCTAGAGCAGAGGTGAAATGCAAATAAGAGGAAGATTTATTTTTCTTGTGTGTTTAAGTGCCTGGATGAATTATTCCTTTAACTATTAAAGTAGCATAGCTTTCAGTAAACTTCTGCCTTCTTTCAGCCAAAAAAAAAAAAGTATCATCAAAGTAGTCGGGGCTTATGCACTACATTCAGTGTGATATAATTTTGTGTGAGGAATAGACACAATTTTAAATGCATTTTGCCAAAGCCATCAAAAGTGAATATTGGATGTATTCCTATACATCCTGTATAGGAACGCTCACCTAGAGGACAAAATAAGTCTTTCTTTGTTGCGGCTGCCTACCAGTTATATTTACCAGGTTTGTACTAAGTATGAATTTACTAAGACAGTGATGTTAAAAGACCAAATTCATTATAAACCTCATTAATAATAAATACTATATACGAATAAAACAGATAACACTGTGCGCAAACTTGTACATTAAGCATTTTCCCAGAGGAAACTTTTATTAGGCTAACGTGGCTTAATGCATTAAGATGCACTAAATGACCTACAAGTGTTACTGGAGGTCCAAATTCAGTATACCTTAATAATGAGACATGCTATGTACAAGAAAACCGAGAAGAATATATAAATTTAAGGATTTTCCCATAGAAAAACATTTTAAAGAAAATGCTTAACATACCAATCAGCACGTTGCGTTCATATTCTGGGCTAATCTGCTTGCCTGTGTATATTATATGCATTATCAATAAGGTGTATAAGCCGAATTTGACCTTTTAATATTACTGTCTTAATACATCAGACTAAGTTAAGCATTTTTCACATGGAGCATTTTAGAATGTCCTGCTGTTTTTAGTAATTGAAATATTGCAGCAGGTGCTATGTACAGTATATCTACAAAATATATACAAAATATCTTTGTTTTTTTTTCTCTCTCTCTCTATCTCTCTCTCTTGAGGGGAGAGGTGATCTAAGTATTTGTGGCTTGAAACTGATGGAATATTGATTGGCCTGTGTTGCTGTTCTATGGGTGTTTTGCCCTCCAGGGCTCCACGTCACACGACTGTGAATTTATAATTTTGCTGTGGACTATTTCTTGTCATGTTTATTTATTTGTCATTTGGTGACCACTGATAATTCTTTTACTTAACTGTGTTTTTATTTTTATGTACTAGATAAGATCACACACCAAAACTGGACCAATCACATCACAGTTCTTGTTGTTCATTTAGTTTGAGGAGCAGTTCTCTCTATCTAACTAACTGTTAACTACAGTATGACTTTTGTCTTATTGTTTGTGGTCTTGGTGTGCTGCAGCTTTTGTCTGCTTTGGTGTTTAGTTCCAGATCTTTTCTAGTTTTTGCTCCTGGTTAGTGTTTTTATGCCCTTTGAGGATCCCATGAGGATTATATTGTTTCTATTGAACAGTTCTTCCTCTGTGAACATTTAATAAATCGTTTGCACTATTCCTTCTCCATTTGAGTCCATCTGTCCTACAGCAGCTTGACATCACATCTCTGATGCAATAAAGTCACTCACCCAGTTTATCTTGCTCCAAAATGAAGGTCACTTCAAAATAAAAGACTACAAAAGATGAAATCGCCGGGTGTTTAGTGATGATGATTTACACACACACACACACACACACACACATAACAATATACACATTTATACACTTACAATATACAAAAATAACAATATATACACTTACACCATATACACAATATACACTATATGTCTCACTGTATGAGTTATGTCTCTCTTAACGGGAAGTGAATAGCATATTTACCATGTTTCACAGCGTTGATCGGCTGTCTGCTACTGATGTCAAATTTTCATGTGCACGCAGCACACGCTCCATAGTTAATCATGAATTTAAGATCAAAGCCTGAGCTGACAGAGAAAGTTAATGATCAGTGCCATGGTACCATTGGTACAGTCCCCTGCAATACTGTGTCATCTGACGTATTCCGGGGACGCCGTTAGACCCTTTTTATTGCGGCACAAGCCCCAGTGCAGTACTAAAATATGCACTAAAATGTGCACTAGTAAAATATTATTGACAAATCCCTGTCTGTCAATAGATAGATTACAGTATACTGACCTGAGAATAATTTTTTCTGATCATATTTAGAAGCAATCATGTCATTCAGGAAGCATCAGCTGTTTAGGACGAGAACTAGCAATGCAAGATTTGCAAATGAATCACTATTTTGATCAGTTTGATCTGTCGGTCTGAGATTGTTCATGATTTAGTTTGAAACAAATATTGTGAGTTTTAGATAAAACAAATCTTTCATTACCTCTCATACTACAATGAATTGGATTTTTCAGAGCAGCCTCTAAATGTTCTTAAGACTGAACCTCTCAACATGTGACATTTTTGGAGCTTTATTGATATTGACTGAAACTGACTATGTATCAGAATGGAATTCTGTTTCGCTAAAGTTGCTAAGACTATAATTTATGAGTTGTGAATCAAGTAAAGAGCAGACATGACAAGGCACAAACATGGGTTCAGTTTGCATACTAAAGAATTTCCTGCATTTAGCTTTGACTTCCACTTGAAGGGAAAGACCTTTATGCTTGTGCTGTAGCTCCGATGAGCAGGATAAAAATAACACTTTAAATCCCATATAATGGATGAGTTCTGTTTTCCACACCACAATGACGAGATTTTCATTCTGAGCGTCTTTGTTGCCTTTGGCAATGACTTAGAGAGGAGCTCATTTTGAGTGTTGTTTTATAACTGAATATTGCACAGCATATGACAGAAATACACGACATGCTAAAAAAAAAAAAAAAACTCAAGCAGACCAGGGATTTTTTTATGGAAGAGTTCAAAGATAATCAAGCTAACATATAACTTGTCAAATAAATAACAAAACAGAGGACTCATGCAGCAATGCAAAAAAAAAATGACAGCAGTAGAGCAGTACGTAGTATACACTTCAACACACCCTTAAAGGGGGTGAATAAAATGACTAGGCTCATTCAACTGTAATATGCATAGTTCAAGAGTCCATAAAAAATGGCACAGTAAGAAGTGCTTATATATTAGCTTTAATGCACCCTATATGTCTCCATGCCACAAACTGGTGCAATAAGAGGCTCTATGTGTAATGTAAAATATGGTAAGTTCAAAAAATTGCTATACAGTAAAATGTACCCAGAATTTGCATTTCATCCAAGCAGCACCTCTTACAGCTATGAAGCTTCTATGTTTGCTATAATATCCTCTGGCCCAGAAACTGTGCTGCAAAATTGGCTGATGCCACAAGACATCCAGCTTGTAAACTTGGGGCAGATCAGTCAACCTTGACCACAACATGAAGCATAATTTTGTTTGGATTCCACCATTCTTCAAAATATCTTTTTATGTTCTGCAAAAGAACGAATGTCATACAGGTTTGAAACAACATTAGGGTTAGTAAATGGTAACAGAATTTTCATTTTTAAGTGAATCATCCCTTTTACCACTTGCAATCACCTTTTTCAAAATAATTAAAAGCTTTAAACAATCACTGATGTATTTTGTCATAGAATAAAATGTGAAAATAAAAATATAAATCGAGCAATGCCATAGAAATAGATGACTTAAGGGATCATTGTGTTATTTTAAGTGGAGGGTCACTCATCAATTAACTGAAAAGTTTGCTCTGAAAGCTATATGACATTTCTCAGTAGCAAGGTAGTAATGTTATTGTTTTTGAAGCAGATAAATTTACAGCTTGCTACTGAACACTGTTGAGATACACAGATTTACATGCTTAAGGCCCCATATACTCACAGCAAAGTTCTTTTTCGTTCTTTACTTATGGGCAAAAAGAAGTTTGATATTCACAAGCTGTGATATACTGTTAGCAAACATCCTGACATTGAATACACTACTGGAAATGGCATTTAGATGACTATGTAAATACTTGTATGTGCTGCATGCTTTCCTCTCAATAACAAAATAAATACAAAACAAGAAAGACAACGGTAGGAAAATAGCAGTTAAGAAATCATCTGAGCTCTACATTCAGTTAGCCAGTCAAGTCCAGTCACGTCAAGTATATTTTAGTGCTGGGCAACGATTAATCGTGATTAATCGCATCCAAAATAAAAGTTTTAGTTTATATAATATATGTTTGTGTACTGTGTATATTTATTATGTATGTATAAAGACACACACACATACAGTATATATTTTGAAAATATTTACATGTATTTACATGTATGTATTTATATTCATAAAATTTATATTATATATAAATATATTTAATATATAAACATAAAATTTTTCTTAAATATATGTGACCCTGAACCACAAAACCAGTCTTAAGTCGCTGGGGTATATTTGTAGCAATAGCCAAAAATACATTGTATGGGTCAAAATTATTGATTTTTCTTTTATGCCAAAAATCATTAAGATATTAAGTAAAGATCATGTTCCATGAAGATATTGTGTAAATTTCTTACTGTAAATATATCAAAACTTAATTTTTGATTAGTAATATGCATTGCTAAGAACTTCATTTGGACAACTTTAAAGGAGATTTTCTCAATATTTTGAGTTTTTTGCACCCTCAGATTCCAGATTTTCAAATAGCTGTATCTTGGCCAAATATTGCCCTATCCTAACAATCATACATCAATGGAAAGCTTATTTATTCAGCTTTCATATGATGTATAAATCTCAATTTCGAAAAATTGACCCTTATGACTGGTTTAGTGGTCCAGGGTCACATATATATGCATGTGTGTGTATTTATATATACAGTATCTCACATAAGTGAGTACACCCTTCACATTTTTGTAAATATTTTATTATATATTTTCATGTGACAACACTGAAGAAATGACACTTTGCTACAATGTAAAGTAGTGAGTGTACAGCTTGTATAACAGTGTAAATTTGCTGTCCCCTCAAAATAACTCAACACACAACCATTAATGTCTAAACCGCTGGCCACAAAAGTGAGTACACCCCTAAGTGAAAATGTCCAAATTGGGCCCAATTAGCCATTTTCTCTCCCCGGTGTCTTGTGACTCGTTAGTGTTACAAGGTCTCAGGTGTGAATGGGGAGCAGGTGTGTTAAATTTGGTATTATCGCTCTCACTCTCTCATACTGGTCACTGGAAGTTCAACATGGCACCTCATGGCAAAGAACTCTCTGAGGATCTGAAAAAAGAATTGTTGCTCTACATAAAGATGGTGTAGGCTATAAAAAGATTGCCAAGACCCAGAAACTGAGCTGCAGAACAGTGGCCAAGACCATACAGCGGTTTAACAGGACAGGTTCCACTCAGAACAGGCCTCGCCATGGTCGACCAAAGAAGTTGAGTGCACATGCTCAGCGTCATATCCAGAGGGTGTGTTTAGGAAATATACATATGAGTGCTGCCAGCATTGCTGCAGAGGTTGAAGGGGTGGGGGGTCAGCCTGTCAGTGCTCAGACCATACACTCCACACTGCATCAAATTGGTCTGCATGGCTGTCGTCCCAGAAGGAAGCCTCTTCTAAAGATGATGCAAAAGAAAGCCCGCAAACAGTTTGCTGAAGACAAGCAGACTAAGGACATGGATTACTGGAACCATGTCCTGTGGTCTGATGAGACCAAGATAAACTTATTTGGTTCAGATGGTGTGAAGCGTGTGTGGCGGTAACCAGGTGAGGAGTACAAAGACAAGTGTGTCTTGCCTACAGTCAAGCATGGTGGTGGGAGTGTCATGGTCTGGGGTTGCATGTGTGCTGTCGGCACTGGGGAGCTACAGTTCATTGAGGGAACCATGAATGCCAACATGTACTGTGACATACTGAAGCAGAGCATGATCCCCTCCCTTCGGAGACTGGGCCGCAAGGCAGTATTCCAACATGATAACGACCCCAAACACACCTCCAAGACTGGTGATGGACTGGCCAAGCATGTCTCCAGACCTAAACCCTATTGAGCATCTGTAGGGCATCCTCAAATGGAAGGTGGAGGAGTGCAAGGTCTCTAACATCCACCAGCTCCATGATGTCGTCATGGAGGAGTGGAAGAGGACTCCAGTGGAAACCTGTGAAGCTCTGGTGAACTCCATGCCCAAGAGGGTTAAGGCAGTGCTGGAAAATAATGGTGGCCACACAAAATATTGACACTTTGGGCCCAATTTGGACATTTTCACTTAGGGGTGTACTCACTTTTGTGGCCAGCGGTTTAGACATTAATGGCTGTTTGTTGAGTTATTTTGAGTGGACAGCAAATTTACACTGTTATACAAGCTGTACACTCACTACTTTACATTGTAGCAAAGTGTCATTTCTTCAGTGTTGTCACATGAAAAGATATAATAAAATATTTACAAAAATGTGAGGGGTGTACTCACTTCTGTGAGATACTGTACATAATAAATATACACAGTACACACATATATTATGTACATAAAAACTTTTATTTTGGTTGAGATTAATCATGATCAATCGTTGCCCAGCACTAGTTTATTTAAATAGCACTTTATATATTGTTTCAAAGCAGTGACAGTGTAGTTTTTAATTAGAATTACAATTAGAATGACAACTCCATTTTCTACTATAGAGCAGCTCCCCAGTGTGTTTGTGTTTTTACTCGCATTTGACCTTGATGTAAGGATGGGTACTTTCAAAACACTGCTTTGTGAAGCTTCGAAAACTTTGCAAAACATCATGGATTTTATATTGTAATGAGAAAATATATTATGCTGCTGAGTGAATTACACCAAATGCTGCATTATTGAATTAGCAGATCTATATTTAAAAAGGCAACATGATGTCACTGCAGAATGCATGTTGTGGAGACTATTCAATATGCAGTCTAAAAAGGAAAAAAATGTGTACAATGTACAGAGGGCACTGGAGAGAGAGACAGAGAGATTTAAAGTGAGGTGGACAGACAAGAAGAATATGAAAGTATTTTTTTCCCCCAACATCCTAAGTTCTTGCCCCACACTCTGAAATGATGCTGTGTACCGCCTCCAGCAGAAATCCATTCATCTCTGTCATGTTTTCCACTTTTGTTAAGTCATTCTCTTCAATACAAAGCATCCACTGTGATAAAGTACATTAGTCTGGGCCTGGAAATAAACAAACCAATGTGAACCTAAAAAAAAAAAGACAGGGGAAGGGCTTCCCTGCACTTCTTCCATTTACAACAGCGCACTGTGTATACAACACACACATTCATTCGTAAATACACTGTATAAGCTCATCATATTCTCGCACTGTACTGAAATTAGTTTAATTTGCTGGTTGTTTTTGTTCTGAAAAGGAAAACCGAAGGACAAAGTAATACCACTGTACAGCCTTATCTAGGAATGAACATTTCAGCAGAGACAAATCAAAAACAAAATAGAAGCACTAAGCTTAATTAGGAAATTCACCAAGCAAATGGTTCATAAACAAGTGAAAATACTTTTTCAAGACCACTTTCATGTGTCTATGAAGTAATCCCTTTATTTCCAGTGTCCAAAGACCAGAAACATTATTAAACTCTATGGCCTATCTATGTGATTTCTATGCCACTAACAACACCAAATGGAATGGCAAAACTCCTGTGGACATTGCCATAAGGTCCCATAGGAAAGAAAAATCAAAAGTGAGATCTCTTTAACATCTCAAATATTTCTCCTAGACAGAAACTAGGTTACTTTAAGATCAAATTAAGATTTTTACTTGATTCTCCTGCTCCCCATCTTGTGTCCTGAGACAAAAACTCTAACACTCTCACAATGGTCTCCTTTAAAGCTTTAAAAGAGATCTCAGCAACATCACACACTGTGCTCATATTTTTTCTCCTCATCTAGAGACTCTGGATCTCTCACAATTGTCTCCTTTAAAGCTTTAGAAGAGATCTCAACAACATCACACACTGCGCTCAGATTTTTTCTCCTTATCTAGAGACTCTGGATCTCTCACATTTGTCTCCTTTAAAGCTTTAGAAGAGATCTCAACAACATCACACACTGCACTCAGATTTTTTCTCCTAATCTAAAGACTCTGGTGGTCTCATATTTGTCTCCTCCAAAGTTTCAAACAAGATCTCAACAACATCACACACTGTGCTCAGATTTTTCTCCTTAGCTAGAGACTCTGGATCTCTCACATTTGTCTCCTCAAAAGTTTAGATTAGAGATCTCAACAACATCACACTCTGTGCTTAGGTTTTTCACTTTAGCTAAATAATCTGGTGGTCTCATATTTGTCTCCTGTGAAGCTTTAGAAAATATCTCAACAACTTTACAAAGTGTGCTCCAAGTCAAGTACTTGAAAGGCACTAAATAAAGGGGCGGGGCGGGGCGGGGCGGGGGGAATCTGAGCACAATGTGTGATGTTGTTGAGATCTCTTCTAAACATATGAGGAGACAAATGTGAGAGATCCAGAGTCTCTAGCTAAAGAGAAAAATCTGAGCACAGTGTATAAAGTTGTTGAGATCTCTTCTAAAGCTTTAAAGGAGACCATTGTGAGAGTGTTAGAGTTTTTGTGAGGAGACAAGTTTGAGAAGCAGGAGACTCAAGCAAAAGTTTCCATTCAATCTTAAAGTAACCTCATTTCTGTCTAGGAGAAATATTTGAAATGTTAAAGAGATCTCTTTTTTATTTTATTTTTCTTCCCTCTGGTTAGCTTCAATGTCATTTATCCACACCATTTCAATCAAAGACAATACATGCATTGTCATATTTGAAGTTGTTTTATGTAGACAGTGTTTTATTGCACAATGATTTAACAGAGGAAACCATAACCTATATTTACATACATGCAAAATGGGCTGTACAAGACAAAATTTTAATGCTAAACAAAACAAAAAAGAAACAAACACTGGTACACTAGTGTTACATTTGTAAAAAAAAAAAAAAAAAAGTATATTGCTCTTATGCTAAACATCTTGCAATTGTAAGTCCTTTCTAGTGTGTTTGGAAAATGTGGTGCATATACAAAGCTGCATTGAAGATCAATTTAAACATTTAAACTAGTAACCCTTGATATTCTGAAATGTTTAATGCAATTTAAATTATAGGTTTACTATTTACAATATTAAGTTTAACGTTTCTCCTAAAATAAAACTGAAGACATCTTAAGACAGAGCTGATATCTCAATGAGACATATAAGAGAATCACTCCTTAGTATCCTGAGCATAGCGTAACATCTGTCAGAGCCATAGCCTTGTGGGCAGCACATCGACATAGAGGCACAACCGCACCTCAGACAGTATGAGTTTGAATCCTAGCTAAAGGTACTTTCCTGCTCCTGTTCAATTCTCACCTGTCCAATTTTTCTTGTCTCTACTCCTACTGTCCTGACCATTAAAGGTGAAAAAACCCATTGCAATAAAAAAACAGCAACAATAAAAAGCAACCTCTGGAGTCTTGCAAGAGATTATGGCAAGGCAATAAAGAAATCTCCCATGTTTCTCACACATTTCTCTCCCATTGTCATTTTGGATTTCTTTCTTTCAGAACATTCTCATGTCTCAATTGTGTGAACTTTTATTTCTCCTAAGGATTTTCAGGAGAAACATCTGAGACACTGTTGACTAAAATATAAAAAATATAATGAGAAATACTTAAGAATCACAACTAAGTCTTCTGAGGTTAGAAAGAGCAACCCCTGAGCAATAAATAGTCCTATAATGGAGTCTTGATAGAGCAAGACAATAAAGAGATATTCTATCTTTCTTCCACCACATTCTCAGTTGTGACTCTTTTTTTCTCAAATATTTCTCATGTCTCATTTGTGTCTACTTCTATGTCTCCTAGGGAATTTAAGGAGATACATCTGAAGTACTGTTGATACTAAAATGAGAGATATATGAGAATCTCATCTAAGCCTCCTGGGCTTAGGAAAAGCAACCACTGAGCATAATTTTTTCCTATGGGGTGTTATGAGTGGTCATTAGTGTGTTACTATATGGTGACCTGGGGTGTGTTTCCTAAAACCAAATATGGCCACAAGATCTGTCCTTACCAATAGAGTTCAACGGAACTTGTGACTATAGTTGGTTAACAGTGCTTTTGAAGTCTATGGCTGCTTATGGATGTGAATTAGTTACAGTTGAGGTCAAAAGCTTACATCCCCCTTGCAGAATCTGCAAAATGTTAATTATTTTACCAAAATAAGAGGGATCATACAAAATGCATGTTATTGTTTATTTAGTGCTGACCTGAATAAGATGCAGTATTTCACATAAACTGCCCACTGTTCTTCAGAAAAATCCTTCAGGTCCCACAAATTCTTTGGTTTTTTAGCATTTCTATGTATTTGAACCCTTTCCAACACTGACTGTATGATTTTGAGATCCATCTTTTCACACTGAGGACAACTGAGGGATTCATATGCAATTATTACAGAAGGTTCAAATGCTCACTGATGCTCCAGAAGGAAAAAACAATGCATTAAGAGCCGGGGGCTGAAAACCTTTTGAATTTGAAGATCAGGGTAAATTGAACTTATTTTGTCTTCTGGAAAACATGTAAGTATCTTCTGTAGACTCTGAAGGGCAGTACTAAATTAGAAAAAAAAAAAAGAAGAAGAAGATATTTAGGCAAAATAAGAAAAATGTACACATCTTCATTCTATTCAAAAGTTCACCCCCCGGCTCTTAATGCATCGTTTTTCCTTCTGGAGCATCAGTGACCATTTGAACCTTCTGTAATAGTTGCATATGAGGAATGGGAGATGAGACTCTGATTGGTTTATTGCATGTTACACCCCAAAACACACCCATGACTCATTAAGAGAATAGGTACAACCCTTTTGGACCATGCGCCTGGCGTGTCGACCGTTTTTTTCCATCGTTAAACTAGCAAATGTGGATTCGGACACGCCCTAAGTGCACCTTCAGACCATACACTTAGAACATTAAAATAGGGCCCTCTATCTAATTGTGAAGGATCCACCAGGCACCACTCATTCATTTACTGTAAATGGCAGGAAGGAACACACACTTGTAAGTGTACTGAGATACGAGGTTTTATGTCCAGTGGCAAGACCTGAAGGCCAATGTCAATGCTTTGAATACAGGAAGCCAGTGGACTGAGGAAATGACGTGGACCTTGTTTGGTTGATTAAAGACAAGATGATCTTGTGATTATGTAGACATTACTTTGACTTTGTTTTTGCCATTTACAAGAAAGTAGGAAGTAGAGTGCAATGCATGCATAAACATATCAATAAAATTGCAAATATTCATCTAATTTATGCTCCATTAAGTTTTTATAATTTACCAAACCCTTCCCTTTACACGTACACATGTACCTCTAACCACACCAGTCCAAAGCTGTTAGATATACAAAGGAAGACGGCTGAGATGTGTGAGATGTGTCAGTGCCAAGGCTGACTTTGATAATAAATGTCTGAGGAACAAGTATTGGAGGTTCTCTCTGGATTAAGCAGGTATCTAAATAACAGCAGAGAAAGCATAACGGACAGATTTATGTTGTCATATTCCCAAGAGTGACCGTATCCCTCAGGTAATGGCTGCTGAATCAAGGCCCATAAATCCATGTGGTGTGACACGGCCCTGGACAGGTGATGGCCAGTGTGTGGCCCATGCATTTCATTGACTTGCACTTTAATAGGACAACTCAGGGATCTTAGAGGCCGGAGAAGACAACAGCAATGGCATCACACCTTAGGGAGTGTGAATAAACAGGAGACACATTCTTGAGGACTGATATTAAACAAAGTCATATTTAAATAATTTATTCCAATTTGTTCCATATAAAAGCTCTGTCTAGTCTTTAGCTGAGAAAACTGAGTGACTGTAATGCAGAAGAGGAGAGAGAATGCTTTTTAGTGCTGGTAATTTGCTCAATTAGCAAAGATCCATTTAGTGTAGTAAAACAATAATCCTGCTACAGACACCCACGTTCACGGATTTAGAGGTTGTGTTTGCTGTTTTGCTTTTTTTTAATTATTGGCAATTAAATAATACAAGCTTCTTCATCTCAACATTACGAAAGTGAATTGCTTTTTTAGTTAATTTATGATTCTTACATCTATTCTTGGACTTCAGAAACAAATTGTATTTGTTGCTTTCATCCATACAAAACATCCAATTTTGTGGTTGTCAGTTGAATTATGTTTTGGAAAACTGCAATTTGAGAGCTAGTTATCATCCCATACTACTTAATAGTCCCTTGTTTAGTGTACAGGTGCATCTCAATAAATTAGAATGTCGTGAAAAAGTTAATTTTTTCTTGTAAGTTATTTCAAAAAGTGAAACTTTCATATATTTTAGATTCATTGCATGTAAAGTAAAACATAAAGTAAAACAAGTTTTTTTGTTTTAATTTTGACGATTAGAGCTTACAGCTCATGAAAGTCAAAAATCAGTATCTCAAAATATTAGAATATTTACATTTGAGTTTCAATTAATGCCCATCCCTACAGTATAAATTCTAGGTATCTCTTGTTCTTTGAAACCACAATAATGGAGAAGACTGCTGACTTGGCAATGATCCAGAAGACGAACATTGACATTGATGAACATTGAAGTCACAGAGGGTCATTACTGAAAGGTGTGGCTGTTTACAGAGTGCTGTATCAAAGCATATTAAAAGCAAAGTTGACTGGAAGGAAGAATTTGGGTAGGAAAAGGTGCACAAGCAACAGGGATGACTGCAAGCTTGAGAATACTGTCAAGCAAAGCTGATTCAAACACTTGTGAGAGCTTCACAAGGAGTGGACTGAAGCTGGAGTCAGTGCATGAAGAGTCACCACGCTCGCTACCAAGCCATTTCTGAACCGGAGACAACGTCAGAAGCGTCTTACGTGGACTGTGGAGAAAAAGAACTGGACTGTTTGTCAGTGGTCTAAAGTCCTCTTTTCAGATGAAAGTAAATTTTGCATTTCATTTGGAAATCAAAGTCCCAGAGTCTGGAGGAAGAGTGGAGAGGCACAGAATCCAAGCTGCTTGAAGTCTAGTGTGAAGTTTCCACAGTCAGTGATGATTTGGGCTGCCATGTCATCTGCTGGTGTTGGCCCACTGTGTTTTCTGAAGTCCAGTCAACGCAGCCATCTACCAGGAAATTTTAGAGCACTTCATGCTTCCTTCTGCTGACAAGCTTTATGGAGATCTGATTTCATTTTCCAGGAGGACTTGGCACCTGCCCACACTGCCAAAGGTACCAAAAGCTGGTTCAATGACTATGGTGTTACTGTGCTTGATTGGCCAGCAAGCTCGCCTGACCTGAACCCCATTGAGAATGTATAGGGTATTGTCAAGAGGAAGATGAGAAACACCAGACCCAACAATGCAGATGACCTGAAGGCCACTATCAAAGCAACCTGGGCTTCCATTACACCTGAGCAGTGCCACAGGCTGATCGCCTCCATGCTACGCCATATTGATGCAGTAATTAAAGCAAAAGGAGCCCCTACCAAGTATTGAGTACATATACAGTAAATGAACATACTTTCCAGAAGGCCAACAATTCACTAAAAATGTTTTTTTTTTTTATTGGTCTTATGAAGTATTCTAATTTGTTGAGATAGTGAATTGGTGGGTTTTTGTTAAATGTGAGCCTAAATCATCACAATTTAAAGAACTAAAGACTTAAACTACTTCAGTCTGTGTGCATTGAATTTATTTAATACATGAGTTTCACAATTTGAGTTGAATTACTGAAATAAATGAACTTTTCCACAACATTCTAATTTATTGAGATGCACCTGTATACAGTCTTCAAATCATTTATCTGTAAGACAGGTTGAAAGCTATCTTGGGTCTCCTTTCCAGGAAATGATCATCTACCTGTATATACAGCAGTTGAGGTAAAAATCCCTGGTGTATTATTAAAGTGTGCAACAGCATTAGCATTTCCATTCAGTAACCAGTTGTAACAGGAATAGTTTGAAGGAAATATGTTCTGCTGTTTGTAACTTTTTAGGCAATTAAGGGATGAATAATTTTCTCTGCATTGCATCACAATGTTGAGAAAGTGAATTATTTCCGCAATATTCTCTTAACTATGTTTCAGCAACAAATGGGGTTTATTGCTATTTATGCATATACAAAATATCCAGTTTTGGGGTTATGCATTAAATTGCTGGAAAACTGCAATATGAGAGCTAGTTACCGGTTCTGAAATATTCAAAACTTTCCCCATAATTGAAAGCTATCTTTACCTGCTTCTCCACCAAATGTTAATCTACGTAGCCTAACACATTGTTTCAGCATGCATTAGCATTTCAATTCAGTAACATGTGCTTTAAACAGGTGCATGGAGGGGACTGCTGTGCAAAATTCTCTCTACTTGATCAATGCAACATCAAGAAATCAAATCGTTCTGAATCAAATTTATGAGCAATTCCAACAAGGCTTCATAAGCCTGCCTTAAACATAACCTCATGGCCTTCACTTAATCAGACTGTGGAAGAACATTTCATTTAGAAAGCCTTAAAGTAAAGGTCATTATTAATGTCAGGGAACGGATGTCTTGTTTGGGCATGTGTCTGTCTCTCAGGAGAGGATTTCCGGAAAACATCACTAGGTCTAAAGGGCTAAGCAGCAAATACTCATTAAATATTGTAAATTAAATTTCAGCATTGAAAAATGTAGCGCAGCAACTGGATTTTCATTACATTGCCGTAACACTGAGAAACTCAGGCCTAACTTCTGTAATTTAATTGAAAGGATATTTATGCCTAAACATGCATGAAAATGTCTTGCCTTCGAGGAGAGAGAAAAATACAGATAAAAGAGCAATCAATTGTAGCGCATAATGAATAGTAAGTACAGAACTCATGAATAAAAAATGCTAAATAATTTTGCCTTGTGCCATAAACACAGTGATTTGCATATCCTCTCTGTCTGATGCCAGTTAGCCCTATGAGAGTGTCTGAGTTTGGCGTCCGTCACAGTCTGTCAATACAAATGTGTCAGTTGGCAGCGCCCAAGTGGCACGGTCGATACTCCTGCTGCCCTCTGACAATCCCGGCATCCTTCGTCTCAGCTCCCCAGGGCCCAGCTGTGTGCCAGTCGGCCTGTTTTCTCTTGTGTTACCCAAAATGTCATGCCAATATTTCTCTGGCTGTGCATCCCTGAGATAATCAGCATGTTTCCACTGAATATTTCATTAATGGCTTTAGTATAGCTCTTTTTTGGCTCCTGAATACATTTGATTGTGTAAGTTGGTACAAAATATAATTATTCTTTCCTATAAACAAACACTAATATGTACTAATGGACAACAGCAATTTTGTTCGGATTAAAAGCCTCTCACAAGCTGTATTCCTGTTTCAGGTTCAAATGACTAAATGAATAACCTTCTGGCTTCAAAGTCACTACAAATCAAAAACCAAAGCCTGTATTGGAACAAAACCAGTAAATGGACTGCATGTCATGTTGGCTAGATTAATTTGTCCTTTACCTACCACACAGTACTTCTTTTCTTATTTGTAAGTCGCTCTGTATAAAAGCTGAATGAATAAACGTAAATGACAAACATGTTTGATCCTAAGGCTGTTTTTTGTTTGTTTTTGTTTTCTTTTTCAATTTTACATGAAAACATATCAACTGAATCCTAAAATTTTGGGAATTTTACTTTTCTTTTCATTTTTAATAAAGATCCATTGCCATAACCAATTTTATACTGAAAGCTTAGTCTAAGACAAAAATTAATAAAACACACCGGGGGAATAAACATTAAAAGCCTTCTTCTGACCAAATAATAAAATAATATTATACATCATTGTATTGTTTGTGCTTTGGACATGAATAATACCTCAAATTGTGTGGCTTTTTGAGAAGAGCTGTGCTGTTACTTTTTTTTTTTACCTGAGAAAAAAAGGTCTGATAGACTAACACTGAAAGAGGAACTTGAGACATGCTGTTTCAAATCTGATAAAAGCTTGTGTCTCAGATTTAGATTACATGTTCAGTCAGATCAAATCAGTTTCTTAAATTAGATCAGGTTATTAGACTGTAAGAGTGAGTAGTAAAACACCAGTGAAGCACTGAAGAGCTGTGTGAAATATAACTGTATCTGTTCAACATAACAGCTCTTACAAAACAGACTAAAGTAGTTGGACTGTTTAATGATGTTCATGTGAGGTATGTACACATAAGAAGAATATTTAAACTGAAAAGAGTGCAAAGCATTTGATGATAATTGTAAGTATGTGCATTTAATCTAATGTCTTCGTAAACCTCCCTATTACATGTGATGAATACATTTTTAATACTTTAAAATAAGTAATAGTTCACCACAAAATTAAAATATTCTGACTATTTATTCACCCTCAAGCCATCCAAGATGTAGATGAGTTTGTTTGTTTGTTTTGTTTTTATCAGCTGTTTGAACTCTCATTCTGACGGCACCCATTCACTGCAATTCACGTTGGAAAGTAATGCTAAATTTCTCCAAATCTGTTCTGATGAACAGAAATTTTTATTTTTGGATTAACTATTCTTTGAAAAATGTGCAATTGCTCTGTGCTGTTGGTGCTCAGGGTAAAGTGTACTTCTGAGATGTCAGAAGTACACTTTTAACTGGATACAAGCTTCAGCTCGTGGGACAGTCCTATTACTTCAAGCCTGTAAAATTATTATTTTTTAGGAAGATAAGCAGTAAGTCTGAAATGCTCTGGCACAAATGTTACAATGTGTCCAAATGACCTCCCATGCTCTTTGTGGGAAAGTCTGGTTAAAGCTATAGCTAATGAGGTACTAACATACTACCACACAAATGTCTTCTATAAAAAGAGAAGACAGAGAAATTTTCACTAAAGTTATTAATATACCCATAGGGCAGGCCAGGCTGCACTCTACCTTATAAGAAACCAGTGTGCGCTTTCAAAAGGATGAAAAACATCCTAGAAATAAACATGAAAGATAAACATTTGAGGGCAATTCCACCTTAAAGACTTCTTTCTGAAGATACGCGCACTATGAAGATCACAATCAACAGGTCTCTATTGATACATATTTCAAAAGTTCAGTCTTTTTGGCTGTGGTCAGTGATGTCATGCTACCATTAAACAAATGCAAACACACCTTCAGTAAGGTTAGTTCACCAGCTCTTTGTACAGAGATGAGCCTGTGGTTAGACACCTGTAGACAAGCTGTCCCCCGGAGCCTTGTGTCTGATCAAAGGCGGGTGAATCAAGTGAATATGGTATATGAAGTCAGATGAGCAAAAAGAGAACATATGGCTTGAGGTGTTAATGGAAGCTCATTGGAATGGTTGGCTTTTAGAAAAACTTCAAAAAAGGCCCAATGTTACACATACAGGCAGCTACTGAACTAAGGGAAATCTTGCTTAAAATGCATATTATACTTGCCAATGAAAATTAGTATCATACTATTCAGTAATATTAATAATTATTAAAGCAACAAAGGGTTTTCAAGGTTCTCTAGACATAGTAATAGTTTTATTTAGAACCATTCATTCTGAATGATTGTTTTATTCTAGATGTTTCTTTATGTTAAGAGTTTAGGGATCTTTGTCAACAAATCTTTCGAAGCCACCCCATTATTGATTTTCTGGAGTTCAATTTACATTACACAACAATTTTCTTTAATAGATCACCTGGCCAAACTGTAGGTTTACCAGATCAACCAAAAGAGATGCAAAGGTAGGACGGAAGAAAGACTAAAGGAGACTGAAATAGGGAAAAAAGATTGACAGAGACAAAGAGAAAAATAAAGCGAACTTTCAGAGAGAGGAGCTTTAATTCACAGTAGCCTTAAACAGCAGATTTCTTCTTGGCAAACATGGTTGCTAAGATATCACACTAGTGCTTCTTACTGCTATGTGTTGAAATAACATACATACAGTAAATAGTGTCCATATGAGGTGTAAAATAAAGTACATTTTCTTTCAGACAAAAATAATTTAATATATATTTCCTCTTATATCAGCTATTTACCTAACCTCCAGTAAGAATACTGTACCGTTTCAAATTCACTGACTGCCGCCAAATCCATTTTTACTTTAATACAAATATAATCCATCATATAATATAGAAAAGTCTATCTACATTCTACTTTTCGTTCAGTGAAGGCTGATACAAAACAAGCTCAGGCACCTACATGCATACAGATCACAGAAAGACAGCAAGAGTGTCCAATCCATCTCCTGAAGGGCCAATGTCCAGCAGAGTTTAGCTCCAACTAGCCCTAACACACCTGCCTGGAAGTTTCCAGGCTTTACACCTTTACATAGTGCACAATTTGACGGGACAGCCATTTGTAGTGGTGTCCGAAACCATAGTCGTTAAAATGATTATCTTTCATGCAACACGAAAAGAGAAGTTTTTCAATTTAGCTAATGATCATGTCTGTTAAGCTCAAAAAGGACAAAAAGCACCATAATAGTATCAAAACAATTATCCGTATGACCATTTTCTACATTTTCCAGTTAAGTTTCCAGAATCTCCAGGATCAAGTAATCCACATTGGATTGGATAACCCTGATCCAGCTACAAACTGTTCCAGAATACCTGGATAGGCTACTAGCTATGTGTATACTGTAGAACAGTCCGTTTGGATTACTTTTGTGATTTAAAGAGCAGAATTAAACGTATTTTTGACAGCTCTTTGGGAGATTTTTTAATGGGGACAATGTATTTATGTATTTATTTATTTTTTACTATACACCTTTATACTATAACTATGGAAGCCCGTTTCCACCTATGAATAAAAACTAAAAAAGGGTAATTGCGAATAATTTTTATTCGTAATTTTTTTCTCGCAATTGCGAATTTACATCTTGCAATTCTGACTTTTTTTTCTCAAAATTGCATGATATTGCGAGTTTATATCTCACAATTCTGAGAAAAAAGTCTAAATTGCGAGTTTGTATTACGCAATCATGAGAAAAAAGTCACAATAACCTTTTTAATTTTTTATTCAGTGGTGGAAACGTGCTTCCATATAACTATAACTTTATTATACCGAAAGGCTTTTATTAAATTGTGAACTTTGAACCCAACCTACTGATCCTGATTTTTATTTTTTTTTGGATCAAAATTGTTTTAAATCTTACTAAACAGTTCTAAACAACACATACTGAAGGTTTGAACCGGATCAAATTATGTGATTTAATCTGATTATATGATTATAATCAGTTATGTGATGATTATAATGATTATGTGATCTAATCTGATTTCAGAATGCCCTGAAGTCATGTGATTGCTTTGACTGAAGTAAAGAACTAAATTTAAGTTCATTTTCACAAATTCAATTTAATATTACTTTTTAATTTTTCGAGCTTAACAGTCACCAGTTATTGCATGCTTTCTTTGTATGGAAAAGAGCATCTTGGACATTCTGCTAAATTTCTCCTTTTGTCATATGGGTCTGAAATAACATGATGGCAGAATTTTCATTTCTGGTTGAACTATTCCTTTAAATTATGAACAGAACACAAAAACTTTGTTGCAAAGTAAACAGTCCCCACTTTATGGCTTCACCTGAGCAGCCTGCAGTCGATGTGCAATTCTTGAATTCCTCTTTTATGCTGCATTTGGAATATTGAACGTTCAGTGCTTGCTATCAAAGCACAAGACTCAAGTCTCCAGATCCAACCCACATAATACCCTTGTGCCTGGCTTTGACATTTTCACTGATAAACAAAAAGCTTTGTTCTTTCTATTCTAAGCTTGTCAAAGCCTGAATTATTCCTTTTCAAAGAGGAGTGGCAATCAAAGCGTTGTACGGGGAGGTGATAAATCGATTGAATTGATATCTAGGCTTACAAGACCAGCACTAGGACATGATGCCAAAGACCGGGTTGTGGCGACAGATTCTGGGTCCATATTCCTCATAGTCCTTCTTAGAGTGGCAGACTTGGAAGAACTCAGGCTATAAGAAAGGAAAATTTACAAATATATTAAAAATGTACTGTAAAGAGACTGTGACATAATGAAATACATGAGCATTACCGCAGAAGCCAACATCGATCCACCAAACCACACAGCATATCTCTGCATGTGATGAGATATCACCTGCACCTCCATGGGCTTGGGCTGAAAGGAGAATCAGATGTACAGAAAGAAGCAGAACAAAAAAAGACAATAAACCTAGCGAGGTGTGTTGCTGCCTATTGTCGACTCTTCTAAGGCAGCTTCCTGACTGTTATGAGACCTGTTGTAAGTGGAACACCCGAATCAACTCAACTCCAACTAATTCCAATATAATTTAGCTAATAGAATAGTGTGATACATAGAACAACAATGCATACAAATTACACACAAATATTGGGTAAAATAATCCATTTTTAATTACTGTGATGGAGAGACCATGGAGTACACTGTAAAAACAAATTCGTAAAATTTATGGTAAAAAACCGGTAGCTGTGGTTGCCGGAATTCTACCGTAAAAAATATGGTAATAACATTTTAGGTTTTACGGTTTTAACTTAAATTTACAGTTAAATACCGTAATTTCATTAACTGATATAATGTTAATATACCAACCCACTGAAATACTGAAATCTGATTTGTACCTTTGAAATACACTGATAACCACCAAGTGCACATGAGAAAGTCACATGATGAACCAAAGCCCATCACAAGCAGCTTTTAAATAATAACATATATAGAAGGTGCACAGTGTCATTCACACAAGCACTAAACACCATCATGGTGAGACTCATTAAGCTGAAATATGCAATAAACATTAATTTAACAACATTAGATGTAACATACAACACTAATAAACATAACTGATAAGAAAAAACTAAGAAGAAACAGTTATTTCAAAGAAAAAATGTCAAATTCAAACAAAATTTGAAATGCAACGCAGGGAATTCTGGGAACGTCAGTTTACGGTTTTCCCCTGTACATTTTACAGGAACTTACCGTTAACCATTTAACAGGTTTTTACTGTAGCATTTTCAGTTTTTTACCGTTAAAATCACGGTCATTTTTTACAGTGCAGTCTTCTATCACCATCACTGTATTTTATTGTTTTTTTACTGTTATTATGTATTGTTGGTTTTATAATATTTTTGAAGCATTTTATTTTTTATTTATTTCTATGTTTTAGCAGAGTGAACGTGACCTTTCAAAAAGCACAAACCTGAAGAGGTGTACTTATTTTATCTATTTATGGAAATATTTATGTGTAAATGTATGTTTTGTTTTTATCTGTCCTATTTTTTTTATATTTATTGACATGTTGTTTTAACTTTTGTTCTTACGTCATTTTATTTATTGAATAAAATGCATAAGGCAAGAGGTGGCGCATTCCAATTATTGATGTGGAAAAATGCACATGCATATAAAGTTGCCTTCACTAGTGCATGTGAGAGCTGGTGGACAGATCGTGTTATAGACAGTTTTTATTATTAACCTCTGTTTAGGGTTTTTGCGGGTTTAAAAAATGTCTTAAAAAGCCTGAATTCACCCTTCCACAAATTAAGGCCTTAAAAGGTCATAAATCAGAGAGTCTTAAATTCATAAAGTCATGGCATGAAATGTTGCATGAATTGCTAAAAATGTGTATGTGTATGAAAACTTGTTTTCCCTTTGAATTAAGCAGATTTTTCTGTGCCCTTTGGCAGATATTTGTACTTGTTTTAATGTCTCCCTAGAAATTTTAATTTAGACAGCATATTGACATACCGCGTTCCCTTCAATTTATTTCTTACATTTTCGTTACTTGGTCTAAAAAGGTCTTTAAAAAGTCTTACAATTACCTTTAAAAACCCTGCAGAAATCGTGTTTGTTTTAATTATACTCTTGACACTGATTTCATTTGCACATTTTTCAAATCTGTTTTTAATAAACAACTATCGTGTCCTTGTTCCATCCGGGTGGAATGCTTCTTTCGACCCTTGAGTGCTTATTATAAGTACAGTGGATTATTTTTACAGTTTCAGAACTGCGATCTTATGTTTTCAGTGAGTTTGAAAAAGTGCATTGTGGTGTAAGCTGTTAACATACATGCAGTGCTGCCTTGGATTTTGGGCAGAATAATTAAGAACTTCTTGAAACAGCCTTTGTGTTGACAGAACCTATGATTCCTTAAAATGCTGCCTCTGTAGGTGGTTCACTATAGGTTACAGAACAGAGCAAGAATCCAAAACGTGTTGAACAAATGATGAATGTGAGCGTGAAGGTGAGAAATTCTGAGACAGTAATGAGTTCAGACCTTTATTCTGCCACCGCTGAGCTCCTCACTCATTTTGAGTCTGGCGTCCACAACACGCTTCAGGTCCCGCTGCAGCCTGCGGCCAAAGTCCCGAAACATAGTGGAGCCACCAGACAGGACTATGTTCTAATACACACAAACACACAGTTCTGAAATATCTGCCTTTTTATCATGTTCGCCCAAAAGAACCATAGTACTACACAAATACTAATGCAAAGAAGAAGAACTAATCCAAAAGCATCTATAAACATACAAATTTGCTTCTGTTTGAATGGACTCCTTTTTGTGACAAGGACAAAGCATTACCGCTCCACTGTCCATGTGCTGTATATTAAGGAGTAAAACTTAATTTAAATAAATCCACATTACAGATATTAAATCACTAAAATTAAAAGAAACATCTTTGGCTAAAATGCAATACTGTGGAAACAAGTAATACATTTAGATTTTGTCCACTTATTAAATCAGTCTTCCAGTCCACAGAATGTTCTTGCATTTTTTTCATTTAGACTTCTGCAATAAGCTACTGTTACAGTTTTTCGGCAAACACTGACAAGGCCAGTAGAGTTGCATGCTGGGAATAAATGACCATGGGCTGACTGAGGTCAGCTTATAACAGGGTATCTGCAGGAGATGTGTGTTTCATTCCAGGGTTGAGGGTTCAATTCTTATTTAACGAACTTGAGGAGATATCCTGCTACTTGGATTAGGAAATGCTGGTTTGGTCTAGGAAATAAGAGGCTGGCTTCTTCCATCTTTTCTGATGATGAGTTTAACGGGTGGATGGACTGTGGCAGTGGACCCTTTCACTTGGGTGAACAGCTTTTAATCAACACTGAATGCCAGAAGCCGGTAAGAGATGTGCATACATGCACCTTTTTCATTTGCCCTCTGTTCTTTGGTGATATCAAGATGCAAATATTTCCTAATTCATTTAATCTAGAATTCATTTTTTCTACCTGAAGACTTAACCCTCCTGCTGAGGATAATCAAATAATGTCAAATTTACACTGCAAAGGTGGCACAGAAGTGCTTCTGAAGTGGCATTTAGGCTTCTTTACTATTTAATGCTGCTCAAAGGTGGAATAAATACACTGACACTGCAATTACAACAGAATAATTTTATACTAGCAGCTGAGGTGGGTCAGAGAAGGCATAATTTAGTGTGGCTTTTTTGCAGCATTATGCCATTTAACTGAATTCTGAGCAGGCACAAAGCAACCTTTACTCAGCTGTGCCTTAATACAATTTGTAAGGTCCTTTGCATGACCATCTATGCTTAAAGTTGTGTAAAATAATCTTTCTAGGGCAACTACAAGATGTGAATGTCTTTTTTCCCCTCAGGTGTAATGAAAGCTTTGTGGCATTAAGCAGCTTTTACAGTTCACAGATTTCAGTTGTAGATATCTGCAGAATCAATCCATGTACTCAGTTCTATGTCAAACCTATTTCTTATGCCTAAGAAAGACAACCGAGCCAATTACAGTATATATAAGTTATGCGTGTTGTTGCCCCAACACATTCTAGGTCTTTCTCCACCATGCAATCAATTCTTGATGAATAAATTCACTTTTTTAATCACTGAATGTCAGACTACAGAAATAAAATGGGTTGAGAACAAAGTTTTATGTTTTATTAAATAAATAAATACAATAATTGCAACTGAAATCTCCCCCTTGTCCATGCTGGAAGAAATATGGGTATATTAAGTTTTGAAAGCAGTTATTATGTGTGTGTGCGCATAATGGGTATTGTAGTTCTCTATTGTAGAAACTGTCCTTCAGCCCACTCTGAAACTTTTGTTTTAAAAACTTCTAAATGTTTGCTGACAAATGAAAATAAATCCAAACTTTTCAAGTGTAATCCTGTAGTTCTTGTCATCTGTAGCAGAGGAAATAAAAGAACTGGTTTACAGGTTATACATTTTTCAGTTGTCAAGACAATTGGTTGAGCAAGTTTTTGTGGTGCAGCCTAAATGTCACTGTATGTAACCTATGTAAGGGAGAGAAACACTTGTTCACAGCAAAAAGAAATAGCACTTCCTATGTAAAATACGTCAGTATGACAAGCACAATGCTTTCATTCTGGAGAAGTCAGCTGGCAGTAATGCAATAAAAAGTAACAACGCAAAACCGTAAAAAAAAGTTACTTTTTAAATTAAGTAACACAACATTGTAATGCACTAGTTTTAGAAGTAGCATTCCCTAACAAAGATACCTAATGTCAGTTCTAGATACAACTCTAGATGAACCAATCACTGTTCAGAGACCTTTGTTGATTAGTTTGCATATGCTGCCAATACTTTTTATACCTCAAGAAATCCTGGCAGAAAAAGAAAATAAAATTAAAAGAGCATCAAAGCACTTTCCATTTAATATCCAATTCCTTCAGTAAAGTCCGAAGTGAAGTTTGTTTTGAAGGCAAATGAATAGGAGTCATTTCAGTGCACTGTGATGTAGATGCACACTAATTATCAGTGTGCATAATTGAATTTGTCAAGACGCTATTTATTCAGTCAGGCTGTGAGTTGCGAGATACAGAAATGGATACTAAGGTTATTTCAGAGTTGTTCATCCCATTTGCAGGGATCAGTTAAAGCTTTCTCTATTCTAGACAGTATTTGTGAACTCAGTGGATAAACACTGACCCCTGCTGGACAAATAAAAGAACTGATCCCAAGCAAAAGCAATATACAGTCAGTGAGATATCCACGGTTCTGTTTCCTCTTATTTTTTGCCTCAGGATATATGGATGTGTGCTGGGCTACCATTAATCTTTTTTTAACAGGTTAAAACAACAGACAGTAGGGGAGGAAATATGTAAATGAAAAGACATATCATCTTTTAATTAATACCAATCACTTTTCAGTCACTCTAGGTTTACTCTAAAATGCATATGTGCATTAGCTGGACCAACCTGAAAAACTTTTTAGTGTGACTTTAGCCAAAACTAAGCCATTGTGGTCTGATTTTATTGGTGAAACTGATGTTTTGGAAACAAAATTTTGACAAACAGTTTAGAGATTTTATTCTTTCAATATCCAAGAAGACAAAACCTAAATTGCATGACTAGGAAATAGCTGCCCAGGGAGTGTGAACAAGATAAAGTCAACTTGCTCCAATAAGGACTTTGGAAAGAGACTTTGGAATACTATGTGTTTGAATTTGTTCAAATTGGATATCATAAATATATGTCTATACCATGTTTGTTGCTGGCCTATATTATTGTGCAAATGTAATTTCTCATTCACTGGTCAGCCAAGGACTTCACTCATTCAATTTTGCTCTTGACAGTGAAGTCTGAACACTGTAATGTACAGGGTCAGTGCTAACAAACTTACTGAAAAGCCAGAAGTTGTACTGATCTATAGCTATAGGATAAAGCAATGTAATTTCTCTTAATGTAATGAAAATTTACCAGGATACAAGTATGAGTGCTTGCTAGAGTTTAACACTCCATTCCACTTAAGTTGAACGATCCTGAATAATCGAATAAATGTGAAAGGGTAAATGTACAATCCCCTCCTCTTCTATTATATAATGGTAATAGGAATTCTAGTTGTCTAAATCCACTGTATCTATTTTGGTATTAAAGGGATAGTTCATCATTTACTCACCCTCATTTCATTCCAAAACTGTATGACTTTCTTTCATTCTGTGGAACATAAAAGAAGATATTTGAGAAATGTCTCAGGTTTTTTTTTCCATACAATGAGAATCAATGGTCACCAAAACTGTTTGGTTACCAACATTCTGCAAAATATCTTCTTTTGTTTTCTGCAGAAGAAAGAAATACACAGATGATGTTGTGTCATGAACATCATATGTTTGCACATTGCTAGAATGATTTGTACTGTTAACTTGTACTGTTAACCTGTAGAAATTAAGTCAGCTTATTTTCCATATGCCTATAAGTACATTTTCTGTATCCTAAGTTCATTTAAAGATGGACCCTCTTACTTCTACGGCCTTTGGAAATGTGGAGAACTTTGTCTTCATTCAACTTTCTGTCAACTGACTGAACTTAAACTTTGACTCCTGGTTAACACTCAAGATATTACATAGGATTTAAAATTCAGTTGTGTTCATTTGTGAAGATTATCATGATGAACAAAACGTGTGAGAATCCTAAACTTTTGTTGGTCACAGTGCTTATTGGGTTTTAGCTGAGGGAACCAGGGTTCCCTTGGCCTACAAAAAAAGTCATCACTGCAGCACTCTGATGCATGGTAATATTGATATTGTACCTTGTAAAGTGGTCTTCTGACATCAATAGGGCAGTTCTGAATGACTTCATCCACTACATCTGAGATGGGCTGCATGAAATCTGGGTTGGCAAACTACAGAGTGAAAAGACCTTTTACTACAGAGTTTCCAAAGGTCATTCTGGGTATACATGTTGAATAATTCAAAGAGTGTGGTCTTTTTACCTCGGGGTGAAAAAATATCTCTGGTCCCAGAAAACGCTCATATCCTACATCTATTTGAAATTCACTCTTGCTGATAGCATTGATTCCTTTGTATTTTTTTATCCATTTGCCAGGGTCCATGTCATATTTGGTGAATTCCTTCACTATGTCTGGACAGATGTAGCAATACCTTTCCTTAAAGAAAAAAACAACAACAAAAAAAACACCAGGGTAATGCAGATAAGGAGTACAAAAGTTGTATTAGACATAAACATGGCTATTATATGGCTATTGGCTATTAGAAAATGAATCCAGATAGGATAATCAGAACCTGTACACTGAATGTACATTATCCCAGTTACTACACAGTCAACACATAATAAACACTGACATCCAATATTGATTTGAGTTGAAATGATTTAATCTTGCATGTAGATTTGCAGAAAAATGTAGACAACTGCTAAGTTTACTTTATATCATTACACACACACACACACACACACACATAAAAAAACAAAAAAAACATTTGATCACTCAGTGTCACAGTTGACCAATCGGAATGAAACATTCCAGAGAGAGGAATATCATCCCTGCTAATACTCACTTTAACAGCTTTCGCAGTCTCCAGTGACTGTTCAGGAGGAATGCCGATTTCTCTCTCTCTTAGCAGCTGTTGAATGAAGTAGGTGATGTCTCTGCCTGCTATAGGGATGTGCTTTATACAGCTGCCAATCACATAACCTTCTGCCTAAGAGATAAAAAAGAAATAGAAATCAACCATCTAAATCACTGAGGAAAGCTCTGGCAACATGCACTATATTGCCAAAAGTATTGGGTCGCCCCTTTCTAACGAACAGGTTTGACTACTTTAGTAATTTCTAGGAGTACAAATCTTAATGTTAAAGCATATAATGATATTCTAGGAATTTGTGTGCTTCTAATATTATAGCAACAGTTTGGACAGGACCCTTTTCTATTCTAACATGACAATGCCTCTGTGTATAAGGCAAGGTTCAAAAAGGAAATTATTGATTCAGTCAGTGTGGAAGAACTTGACTGGTCTGCATAAAACCAAGTCCTAATCCCAGTTTAACACCTCTGGTGTGACTGTAAATGCAGACCTTGAGCCTGTTGCTATAATATTAGAAACACACAATTTCCTAGAATATCATTATATGCTTTAACACTAAGATTTGTACTCATAGAAATTACTAAAGTAGTCAAACCTGTTCATTAGAAGGGGGCGACCCAATACTTTTGGCAATATAGTGTATATTTGCAGATGAAATTTGTTTGTTTTTGGCTTATATGTCTACTTTTTGAGGGTACTGTATGAAAATTGTTTACCACTGGTATAGCATGAGTAACCCCATCACCACTATCAATCACGATTCCTGTTAGTGTTCGTTCTCCAACCTGTCTTGAAGTCCATGATGCTGCCAATGCCAAAACAGCCTAAAAACAGCGACAGAGATAAATAAGTTTCCGACATATTCCATTCTGAATACAGGAATGTGTCTAGTGTGAATGATCCCTACATTTACCTTGGGTAGATAAAACAATGCAATTCAAAAAACTTAAAAGAAATATAAAAATATATGAGAAAAAAAAAAAAAGAAGTCTAATACATTATAACCTCCTCTTGGGTTAAAAAAAATTCTGGATAATTTATAACCCACATATTATAATGTTCAAAATAAGCACAAAATAAAAATGTTTCCTTCATATTTTTAATGGAATGACTACTTGTGACTTTACATTATTAAAATTGACATTATTTGTACTTAATTTACTTTATAAATAGTACTTATCGCTACTTGTACTTGGTGTAAACAGCCTCTGCATGCCTGCTCTCAATGGCAAAATGGGATTCTCACACTTATTTTCTGTGTTGCATCTGACTAGTAATTGAAATACTACAAACTAACAAACAAAGACATAATATCACAGATTTTTTGAATGTGAAATAGATGAAGAAATAGCTAAATCTCTTTGGATGATTCAGAAGACCAGTCTTCAATTTCAAGCATACTTCGAGTCTTAAATTTCATAGGTGCTCATGTATTTTTCTATTTTAATCTTTGATAAGCTACAATAAAGGTTTTCTGTATTTTACTTGACTTTTTGTGAATTGCATGGAAACCAGTGAGAGGTCAATTTGACCCCAACACAATCGATGTAATCAAATTTGTCCAGCCTTTTCAAAAAACCTCTATGTGTCAAAACAAATTTAATTCATGACCCTAAATTAGTATGGTCAAGAAATTTCAAAAAATAATTAAATAGTATTTCAAGCAGTTTTAAAATGGAGTGTGGGTCAAATTTACCATCAACACAATAGGAGGTTTAAATTGAAATGCTAATTAATTGACGGGCTAATATATATTTTATATTATTGTTGTTCTTTCAAACACAGTTTTCTTTGTTTATGTCATCTTTGTAACTGAGTTGACATATTTAAACATAAAAGTTTACCTGAACAGCAATATATAGTCCTGGGACGTTGAACGTTTCAAACATGATCTCAGCTAAGTATTCTCGGTTCTCTGGGGTATTTAGAGGAGGTTCTGTCTGAGGAGAAAATATAGCACTGCAAGTCAGGATAAACAAACACAAAAGGTCTCTTGAATAACTGAAATGTGGTCTTTTGTAATGTAAAATATCAGGCACATATAAAGGGTGTTTTGTCATCATCAAATGGAGCAGCAATACAAAGACACACTGGAAACATCCTGTCTGTGACATAAAAACACTGTTGCACTCTTGGTACAGACAAAGCAGCATAATCTATGGTAGCTTCAATTATGTATAGGCTTCCTCTGTTTCTCTGTGGGAAGAATATGTTTCACAAATCACTTTAAATTACTGTTCCAAACACTCTATGTCATCTTTAAGGTCTTAGAACGTACAGTCGACATACCATCAAGAAGTTGTGGTCCTCTGGTTCAGCTCTGAGATATTTAAATATGACCTGCTCCATGAACTTCTCCATGAGGTCCCAGTCCTCAACAATACCATGTCTGATGGGCCACTAATGTGTACAGAGAAAAATACCATTATTACATGAATTCTTCATCACTCTAGTCTTAGTTAACGTTGTCTGTTGTGCCCGACCCAACACACACTTTTCAATAGGTAATCTCAGAAAGAACAGTATATTGTAAAATAAATAAATAAAAATATAAAATAAGAACAAGACAAAGACAGGAAAAATACACTCATCAAACAATTAGGAAACACGATAATACACAACAGTTATGAAATATGATGTCATGAGGTGGTAAAATGCATATTTTTAAGTGTGAGACGTACATTTCATATGCACACATTTAAGTGTTATTTTTCCAATGTTCTTTTGGACTTTTGGTCTTTGTTCTCCAAAAACAAACTGTCTTCATGGCTTCATTTTTTGAAACAGTTTCTCTTGCAGAATCTTCATGTAGTTTACATCATCTATTCTTCTCTCTGATGTAAAAAAGATGGTCTGTCCCTGATGATGAAAGGCAACCCAACAGTATGATGCTACCACCCTTGTATTGAATGTGCACTTGTAGTGTACTTCATATATCAAGTATATTGTTATTATATATATATTACTGAAATAAAAGGCCACTTAAGTAAACTTAAAAAAGAGTACATATTCATGACTGTTAAACACTTTTTTAAAACATTGTTTTACTTTAATGCATTTTAAATCATGTTTTCATAATATTTTGTAGTGCTTTAAATAGGTATACTTATTTTGACATTTTGACTGACATACTAAAGCACATGTAAAGTTCTTGAATATCACTGTAGTGTGTTATTCAATATTAATTTGGATTTGTCTCATATTTAATGAAGTTTGCTTCACTGATTCTGTTATTTTCCTGTTTATTACTGTGAAGCTGCTTTGAAACAAGCTGTATTGTACAAAGAACTATATACAGTCAGGTCCATATATATTTGGACACATGCACAATTTTTACTATTTTAGCTGCTGACCAAAACATATTCAAGTTACAGTTATATAATGAATATGGGCTTAAAGTGCACACTCTGAGCTTTAATTTAAGGGTATTTAAGGAAAGTTCAAGGAATTACAGCTCTTTAATATGTACCTCCCCCCTTTTTCAAGGGACCATGAGTAATTGGAGAGTTGACTCAAAAGCTGTTTCATGGACAGTTGTGATCTATTCCTTCAATTTTTCTACATTAATTAAGCAGGTAAAAGGTCTGGAGTTGATTCTAAGTGTGCCATTTGTATTTGGAAGCTGTTGCTCTGAACCCACATCATGCAGTCAAAGGAACTCGGCATGCAAGTAAAACAGTCAATTGTTAGGTTTCAAAAACAAAAGAAATCCATCAGAAAGATAGCAGGAACATTAGGTGTGGCCAAATCAACAGTTTGGTACATTCTGAGAAAAAAAGAACACACTGGTGAGCTCAGCAACATAAAAATGCCTGGATGTTCACAGAGGACAACAGTGGTGGATGATTGGATGATCCTCTCCATGGTAAAGAGAACCTGTTTCACAACATCCAGCCAAGTGAAGAACACTCTCCAGGAGGAAGACAAGTCACTGTCAAAGCCTACAATCAAGAGAAGACTTCACCATAGCAAATACAGAGGGTTCACCACAAGGTGCAAACAAGCCCAGATTAGACTTTGCCAAAAAGCATCTAAAAAAGCCAGAGCACTTCTGGAAAAGCATTCTTTGGATGGCTGAAATTAAGATCAACCTGTACCAGAATGACAGGAAGAAAAAAGTATGGAGAAGGCTTGGAACAGCTCATGATCCAAAGCATGCAACATCATCTGTGAAACATGGAGGAGCAGTGTGATGGCATGAGCATGTATAGCTTCCAGTGGCTCTGTGTTACTGGTGTTTAGTGCTGATGTGACAGAGGACACAAGCAGCCGGATGAATTCTGAAGTGTACAGGGATATACTGTCTGCCCAGATTCAGCCAAATTAATTTTTTGGTCAAAATTCAGCCAAAAATTCAGTGTTGATTGGACGGCGCTTCATAGTACAAATGGACGATGACCCAAAACATACAGCAAATGCAACCCAGGAGTTTTTGAAAGTAAAAAAGTGGAATATTCTGCAATGACCAAGTCAATCTCCTGATCTCAACCTGATTGAGCATGCATTTCACTTGCTGAAGACAAAACTAAAGGCAGAAAGACCCACAAACAAACAATAACTGAAGTCAGCTGCAGTAAAGGCCTGGCAAAGCATCTCAAAGGAGGAAACCCAGTCTCTGGTGATGTCCATGAGTTCCAGACTTAAGGTAGTCATTGCCTGCAAAAGATTCTCAACAAAATATTAAAAATGAACATTTTATTTATGATTATATTTATTTGTCCAATTACATTTGAGGCGCTGAAAATGGGGGGACTGTGTATAAAAATGGTTGTAACTCCTAAGCATTTTATGTTATATTTTTGTTCAACCCCTTAAATTAAAGCTTAAAGTCTGCACTTCAATTTCATGTTGATTGTTTCGATTTAATTATATGCTGGTGGCATACAGAGACAAAATTATGAAAATTGTGCCAGTGTCCAAATATATATATGGACCTGACTGTAAATAAAAGTGACTTGACTTTTTCTCAAGGGACTGCCAATTTTTATTTATTTTTTTTCTTGGCTGACAGTGTCAAATTCTCATCAAACATGATTTTAAAAAGCTCTATCACTTAATTTCTTATCACACCACAAGCTGAGCAATGGTTTCTTTTGTGCCTATCTTCCATTCAGCTCAATATCATGTCAAGCCCTTGATATGGTTGACCGGTGCCCCTTCACTCTGTTCTCAGTTATTGAACCCTGTAACTCTTTCAAAGTGATCCTTCACTTCTCAAGTCTGCTTGTTCAAGCTGGGTTTTAAAAGACAGCCCTTTCTAGGCAGTGTCTGAGTAGCTTTAAACTTCCTGATAATTGAACCACTGCTGCCCCCAGGCATTTCCACACACTTTTGTACATTTCATGAAATCGTTGGATGAGTGCATTTTTTTTCTTACACTTATGTACAGTATTTCCAGTTTAAACAGGGCATTTGGCATAACATATTGAAGTGATCATCCCTTTTTTAAATAGTCCTTTTGCTACAGTACTTGCTAGAAAGTTTTATTTTTATACTCAAAAACATTACATAAACTGTACATCTAAAGGCTGTTTTAGAAACTAGCAGATGGCCTCTTGGGTCTTTAAGTACTGTATGTACAATAGGTCAGCATTAGTACTTCCTTTTGTGATTGCATACAACAAATATGCTTATAAACATTCTGAGGTAGACTGTGTCTACAGGCCTAAAAAAACAGACTGATACAATAAAAATTGTATTTGCTGAAACAAATGATCACCTTGGTTGCATAGTTGGGCTTATCAATGGCTTCATCTCCAATAAAGAAATCGAGGTCATCCACCCCTTTCATGAGACGTCTCTGTGCCTGATCTCCAACACTGGCTGTCTCTCTGATCGCAATACCTACAATGACAGTGGTACAATCAGTTGGTTATTGTAGTGCTGTGAAGTCACACACATTCATATAAAATATGCTCAACACACATTTGAATATTTAACAGTATCCACTGACAAAAATAATACAGTCGATAAGTGTTATGAAAGGATGTGTGTTGTTAACAGGCTCAGAGCCTACAGTATATTGAGGTTACAGCAGTGGTGAATAACAGCTTTAAATAGTGGTTCCCTAAGGCAGAGTTTAATTAAATTCGTGATCCAAATTTTATATCCTGGGTCTGAGTGCTGGACATGCAGTATTACTCTTCACTGATCTGCCCTGCTGCGCATGTAACAACTAAAACTCACAGGATGGCATGATGAACTGGGGCTCTGTGTTTCCTGCATAACCAATCTTGGTGTACCTGAAGAAGAAGAACAGTATATCATCATCATGAATGAGATGAATGAATCAGAATGAATGTGATTCAGTCTATTTGTTTATCATTTTTCAATCAGTATTTCCAGTGAGTACACAGTCTTTCCATTTATCAAGTAACAGCTGTGGTAGTTTGTTATATAGCTATAACGCACCTGATTAATGTCTGAACATGGCAGCCAAGTAAATCAAGACCAACATAGTTTAGATGAAAACATAAATCATACCAAAAACCATAACAGGAATATTGCTTCCTATACACTCAGAATTCAGAGCCTCTTAATTTTTCATATGCGGACAGGTGTTAACATTATCAAGATACTGTTACTTCTGCATTAGTTTTTACAGTACTGAACTGACCAGACAGCTCAGAACAGATATAAAAATATGCATGTATGGCATATCCCTCATTCATATTTGTGAATTCATGCAACTGACCCTAATCATAACAGATTAAAAGCATTTTTAATAAAGCTTTGGAATAGTAGTCAATAGTAATTCAGTACATTTTCTACCTCAAATAACATGCTTTCATTGTAATCATATAATGACATATCTATCTGTCACACAGATGATAACGCAAACTAATTATACTGAAGCAATCATTTAGTCAAATTAAGTTATAGTCTGCAACAGCAACTACATACAAAATTTGGCTTAAAGATTTCAACTTGATAACAAAGCTTTAATATCTGTCCAGAAGAACTTAAACTGGAGGATTATAAACATTGTCGATGTATGACAGTAAAAAACTCACCCTGTCCCGCAGTCCATCACGCATGGAGGGGGCCGCACTGCCATCAGCAGCACTGGATACAAACACACAAACACATCCGCATGTCACAACAATAACGACGTCATCTACACAGAAACCATGTGCCGTTTACAGGGTTGTCAGGTTTACCTTTATTGCGGTATGGATTATCCCTTGATTATGGCTTGCACCGTTATTTTGCGCGACTACTTCCCGAGTCAAAGGGAAGGCAAAAAATAGAAACATGCTGGATCCACTCTCGCTGCCTCATCATGGTCCACAGGACTGACAGCGAAATTACGAATCCTACTATGGTAATGGCAAGAAGGCGAGTTTATTCATATTCATAAGTCAAGTCTTTGCCACATGAAGGTAGCCGAGAGTCGTCATGGCGTAGTTAATAAATATGAGCCAAGCCTTCGCCACCACAGATATGAAACGCTCGCCACTGGAAGGTTTCTACGAAACGTCAACATGGCGGAATTAATATTTATGACTTAAACATTGCCATAGTAGGCTCCGTAATTTCATGAGTTGGCAAAGTGCCTGTAAACAGACTGCAGAGCGCGTGGCGCATTATCAGTTTACTTTCTTAACCTCTTACTTACTTCAGATTCAGCTTTAATTACAGACTTACCTAGATCTGTAAATTGATTTGTGTTAATTTGGTCCAAGATTATATGGCGAATCGATTTGGAAATAGCTCATATTACGAACTCTGATTGTTTGGGGTAGCTTTTGAAATACAGGTTTAAAAACCATGGACTTGGTATATAAATGAAATATATTATCAATGAACGTTTGAAAATTTTGGGATAGGGGCTCCATTTATTATTATTATTATTATTATTATTATTAAGGCTACTGGCACTATTTATTTAGTCACTGCTTTTATTGTGTGTATTGTTGATATGGAAATACTGTATGTTAAATGAACACACAAATACATACATACATACATACATAAACGAGCAAGCAAGTTGAAATCGAATTATACCAAAGTCCCTTTATGCCCTTTATAGGGTAAACTCTAGATGGCAGTCCGTCCTAATTTTACATTAGCCTATATAATTTATTTAGAATGAGTTGTAAACATTTTTAGTCCCACCGTGTAAGTGCTGTATAAAATGATCTTTATTGCCTTATCATTGATAGTTACCCACAGTTTTTTTTGGTATTATTTCATAATAGTATGCACAATTATGTTTTTTAGTAAATAATTTTATGTCTTACTTTCAAAACGTTTCAACTTATTGCCCACTATGTTCTTCAGAACAGTGTCAGAAATTAAAGTTTTCAATAAAGTCCATATCAGTACGCAGTGTCATTTACTTAAATGGCATTTCAGTTAATTAAATAATTGTGATAATTAAAAATAATAATAATTTTATATAAATGTTGTATAAACAGTAGAATATTAGACATATTAGACAACTCTCTGTGTCTGCTGTTGCAAATGATTTTGTGTTTTCATAAAAACACGTATGATCTGTTTAAAAACACTAATCAGTATAGAACAGAATATTATGAAGTGATATGTAATATGATACCAAATGTTACAGTCTCAGAAAGAGCCAGGTGTAATTAGTCAAGTAATTGCGTTTTTTACTACTATAATCTCTTTTTATGTGAATAATTGGCTAATATAATTGCCATTTAACATGAAATTTCAGAAGAACACACCCTACACAACTCCATCTTTAAATAAATGATCTCATATTGTATAAAATAAGCTAAATGTAAAAAAATGTTCAATTTAAAAACACGTGTTGTGGTTTCAATATGAGCTGTAGGACTTTTGTTTTGAAGTGTAGTCGAACGCTTACTTACCAGGAAATGGAATTCTGAAATAGTTGCGCGAAAATCAACGAAATGACAGCACGAGTTAGAATGGCTGAAAATGGTGCACAGGTACATCTGGCAAATCAGTTGACATTAAAGCTTTAAGTAAACTTACAATTACTTTATTCATTTAAACGTATGCTTGCATTATGACCCGCTAAAAGGCATGGACTATTCTGGCAGATTTACATTAAAATAGGTTCATTCAGATGATTACATTTACATTACAGTTTGTTTTGTTTTTTTACTAAATCTTAGTCGACATGGAAGCTCAAATTAAGGTTCAGGCATTTTCATGCATTATTTTTAAATGGAATCGTACAATTGATAGTAATGGCATGCCATTTGCTATAACGTTACCTTGCTTGCACTAACCATCAGTGTTTGTGCTTTTGTAGTTGGTAAGCAGACTTGAAGGGCGACAGTCATTGAGAGACATTGAACCCAATATATTTCCTGTCGACGGTGGTCCAGGTCAAGGTGAAGCAAAATCAAACTGATCCTGCATGTATTAAACAGAGATTGAATTTCTACAGTGCATTAACATGAACCTCAGTGATGGATCAAATTTAGGATTTCCCTTTTCGAGGTCCCTTTTAGTGTTTCAGTTTCATTAGTCCAACACCAGTTAAATGACCAAAAAAAAAAAAGAAAAAAAAAATCACATCATTATTTTTACTTCCAAGCTTATTTATAGGCAACTATAATTAAGCAACGCATAAGCTTTATATGTAATATACCAAATATTTAAAATACCGTCAAGTTGTTTTCACATTAATTTAGAGATGTAATATGAAAGTATATTTATGATTACAAATTTTAATGTTATGTGTGAATAATTACAGAAATCTGTGGATTTTTCAACAGACCTAACGGTTAGACATATTTGTACACAACCATCATAATGTTTTTACATAACTTTACAAAAATTAATGCTGAAATCACAACTTTGTGTTCATTAGAACATTCTGGGAGGTGACCATGGTCTATAAAAATCTAAAATTTATGTATAAATTTGAGTTATAAATTAAAATTTTCATAGGTGGCAGTTGAAACATTGATTATTGAATATGATGCAATTTGTGACCCTGGACCACAAAACCAGTCTTAAGTGTCAATTTTTTGGGAATAAATAAGCTTTCCATTGGTGTATGGTTTGTTAGGATAGGACAATTTTTGGCCGAGATACAGCTATTTGAAAATCTGGAATCTGAGGGTGCAAAAAAATCAAAATATTGAGAAAATTGCCTTTAAAGCTGTCCAAATGAAGTTCTTAGCACTGCATATTACTAATCAAAAATGAAGTTTTGATATATTTATGGTAAGAAATTTACAAAATATCTTCATGGAACATGATCTTTACTTAATGTCCTAATGATTTTTGGCATAAAAGAAAAATCTGTAATTTTGACCCATACAATGTGTTTTTGGCTATTGCTACAAATATACCCCAGCGACTTAAGACTGGTTTTGTGGTCCAAGATCACATTTTTATGAACTACCCCATATGTGTATGATACACAACTGTACACATCTTTTTCCCCAGCCAGTGCTATATAGGAAAGTGTTTCAAAAACCTTTTTTGGTAACATTTTTGCAGTAACATTTGGTGCTACTACTGGCGTAAAAATAACAAACTTCAGCTTTAAATTGAAATATAATTTACAATTCCTTATCCTGTTTGCTATGTTATAATAATTTGAATAAAGCGCTCCAGTGATGACGTATATTTGTAGGCCAACCCGGAAGTTAGCATCACCCTGGTTCCCTCAAGAAAAACCCAAAAGGATTTTTCCATTGGCTTTTAGATTACTGCAGAAAATTAGCTCTTGGATGAACAAAAAATTATGATCCTTACACATTTTGTTCATCATGATAATCTTCACAAGTGAACACATCATGTATGAATTCTGAATGATTTTAAATGATATTTGAATTTTGAATGAATGATTGTTTAATGACTCAGACAACCTCTGTACTTTCATTTAGCCACTTGTTAGCAATCAAAGACAAGTCAAAGCTTTAAAAAAAATCATAAGGGGGTATTACTAATGTATTTTATGTTATAGAATAAAATGTGAGAATATCTTAAGCTTCTGTAATTACAGGCATTTAACCAAAACATCCATAGACTTCAGGGGGATAGAACTGAAAGTGTTAAAAGTCATTCCCGGGTTTTGGCCAACAAAAATATGTCATCCGTGCAACACTCTATTAAAGTCTAAATCTCAGTTCAGTTCTGTATCCATACAGGTGACGTTGTGGAGTTTCATGGCTTGGAGGGCACAGGTAAGACAGAAACCTTGTACCACCTCATCACCCGCTGCATCATGCCAGTCCAGAGTGGAGGTCTGGAGGTGGCAGTGGTCTTCGTTGACACGGACTACCACTTTGACATGCTGCGCTTAGTGAGTGTTCTGGAGGGACGTTTGGCCGAAGACCCAAAGGAAGGTGACGGCTCTGAAAAGGAACCTGAGGAGAGGGTACGTTCGTGTCTGTGCAGGCTGTCTGTAGTGCACTGCAACAGCTCAGTACAGCTCCTCCTAACCCTACACTACCTCGAAAACACTTTCTCCAGCCAGCCCTCCTTTGGCCTGCTGGTCATCGACAGCATCTCTTCTTTTTACTGGGTGGACAGATTCAATGGCGGCGAAAGCACTGTTTGTCAGGAGGCTAACCTGAGAAAGTGTGCCGAGTTGCTGGACAGACTCCGCAGAAACTATGGCATTGTGATTTTCGCCACCACTCATGCTATAATGAGGAACTATGGATCTGATCCAGGGGTGTCAGAAGTGCCCGGCTCATCATCATCATCATCTCGCAGGTGGAGGTCAGCTGATAGTGCTACGGACTTTGACAAGCCCTACCTGTGCAAAGCATGGCAGAGAATAGTAACTCACAGGATGCTGTTCACTAAAAGTCATGTGTCAAAGGATCACAAGCAGGTTTACTCCACAGCATGTACCAGCATAATGACCAGAGGTGTCAAAAGATGCTCGTTTCATGTCATGGAGGACGGTATTAAATTTGTATGTGACAAGTGAGCATGTACTGAACTTCTCAGCACAGGACATATTTGCTTTTGGGTTGTCTCACAATTAGGAGGGCTACTTGGCAGACACAAATTCTAGTTATTGTCTGACAGTGTGAAAGTGTGATCAGTGCAGTACTTTTTCTGTTTTCTTTACTAAAGATAAAATTGCTAATGGTGTAGTTGTTAGATTAATGGCTAATGAAGACCTTACTGTATTCACTTTCCTTGAAAAAATAATTAAAAATGCATTTTTGTCAAGTCACTTTATATAGTGCTTTATGCAAAGAGATTTTCAAAGTAGCTTCACAATAATAAACAGGAAATAACTGAATCAGTGATTCAAACATATATGAGACAAATTCATATTCAGCTCTAAACAGCTGACAATAGTGTCATTGATTCAGTTCAGTTCAAATAAAACACAAAAGCTTTTGTGCTTGTTCCATTCTTTTATCCAGTCAGCTCTCAAGCACAACCATTAACATTAAAAGTCTACAAAAAAAAAAAAAAAAACACTGCTCATTTAAATAGATTTTGTGCACCTGCAGAGAGCTTATTGGCTGGTGTACAAGTTTGTTTACAAGAGAGAAAAAAAATATAGTGAGACATAAAAGACCATACAGTGCACACAAGTAAAGGAAAGTGAAAAACCAAACAGTGGAAACACACATGCACGCAAACTCGCATACACACAAGCCATTATGGATTTAAAAAAAGCCTATTAAAGTTAAATATTAAAACTTGAATAAATCAGTCTTCTCGTTGACCATGGCCAGATCGTCTATGGGTCAGAATTTAGCTGTATTTTTTTTTTCAACACCAGCAGACAGAACCTGACGGTGTGCACTTTGGCTCAAATATGGGCACGTCACGGTCCCACTGCACTCTTTCAGGTAGTGTGAGGTGAACACAGCTGCACATTCCTGTGATTACAATAGCAACAAAACAACTTCTGGCACTTACCCTTGAAAGGGCTTCCTTCATCCCACATATCTGTGAGCTTGCACTCTTCAAAAAAAAAAAAGAAAAAAAAATCAGTGGCTTAGTAAAAACCATAATTTATTACCTTCAAAATATCTGAATATCACATACTTTATTGTTTGAGTTGGACACACCTAAATAAATGCCTAAAAATCCAACTGTTAATTTTGTCTAAATTTACACTTATATTTAGCCAATTTAAATAAGTATGTTTTCCAATAAAAATAAGTATGACTAAAAAATTTATTTATTTATTTTTTTTTTTTTTGCTTATTTTTGTTCCTAAATATAATGGATTTAATTAATTTGGATGTTAAAATATGATGACTATTGAGCTATTTGCAGTTTGTTTATGGGCAGGTTTTGAGTCAGTTACAGCATCTTTTAGCTATGAGTGAAATGCAGGGAGTAGTCTGAAGTTAGCAGTTCCCTGCCGAGCTCGAGTCCATCTCCGGCACTAGAACCAGCACAGTTATGGTGGAAAGGGATAACAGAGGCTGGTTGGTTACACTTAGATTACTTTTAAATGTTTAATTTTAAATGTAGCCTATACAATATTGCTTATATTTTAACAAACATTTTACACCTTAAAATGGTATAAAATAGCTGTATTAATATACTCATCGAAAAGGTAGCTGTCATTTAAACCAGTGGTGTGGAGTAGGCTATTTTACACAGATTTAGAGGATATAAGTTAAATACACACACACACACACACACACACAAGTAGATCTGAGTAATTTTTAAGGTACTTAAATATAGTTACTCAGATCTACTCAGTTTTTTTTTTTAACTATACTTAATATGATAATATGATCTCCCAATCAGACTGCAATTTTCATGCAAGACAATGCCCCTGTCACACTGCAAAGCAGATCCTTGAAGCTGAGAACATAGAAATAATGAAATGGCTGGGCCAGAATCCTAATCTAAACCCGAAAATCTCTGGAAAATCCTTGGCGACAAAGTTATGGCTAAGAAACCCACTACAGTTACCGAACTATGGAAGAGAGTGGAAGAAGAGTGGACCAAGATCACAACTGTATTACATCTAGCTTCATCAACACCTGCACCGTTTTAATTGTCTTTCTTTCATTTTGATTCTCTTTTATCGAAAGACTATCAAAAGTAGCTGTTCTTTCCATTGAGAATACACAAAGCCTTAAATTAAACACCAAAGATATTGTGGATGAATTTGCTATAAGGAAAAGCCAAGAGAATTCAATTAAATTAATTTCAACTAAAATGTGAGTAGTGAGTAGGTTATTTATTTATTTATTTATTTTACTTTCTTTTTGTCTTTCTGCATTTTGGGCTGCGGTGCCAAGAGTGTGTTTGCATTAGTAAATATGGCAGCGTTTTAGTGCCATGATATTTTCAGAATGAAGTCAAAATTAAGATTAAAGTTGTATTATATTGTGTGAATAAAGTTAATCAATGTGAAAATACCACCTACTCCAAAATAATAATAATAATAATAATAATAATATATATATATATATATATACAAGTGCATCTAAAAAAATTAGAATATCGTGAAGGTAGTGTTTAGGTAGGTCTCTTGAAGCATCTTGGAGACGTTACCACGGTTCTTCTGGATTTAGTCTGTCTCAGTTTGTTCAGTTTCTTCATGTCATTCCAGACAGACTGGATGATGGTGAGATCAGATCTCTGTGTGGAGCACTGGCTGTTGTCAGACTCCTTGTGCAAACAAAAATCTCACTGGATTATTACAATTAATAGCAAAAAAAAAGTAAACTTGTAAATGTAAATGTAAACTTATTTCCTACTGACACACTACAGCAAAAGATAGAAATAACTGACTTAAAACCATTTTTTGTTGGTGAAAATACTAGTGGCCTAAGGCTTTTGCACAGTACTGTATGTATATATATATATATATATATATATATATATATATATATATATATATATATATTAGTGGTGTCAAAATTAGCGCGTTAACGCATGCGATTAATTTTTTCAGATTAACGCGTTAAATTTTTTTTACGCAATTAACGCAGGGGCGGGGCTTGGGTTGGCCACCCCATTCGCAACTGCTGCCTCCGTCTCTTTTTTCTTGAAAAGGATTGCGTTTATTTAGATGCAGAACGTCTTTATGACCAAAACAAACGGGAGACGTTTCAGAAGCGCGCGCTAACGCCACCTCTGCGCCAGGCGCGAGTTAAACGAGCGCGGAAAAGATACTGTGCTCGTAGTGCGCGCTCTTCAAATACACGCACAAAGATGCCGGCGCGCCCTGTAGCCTGTATCATTTCATATCAAACAGCGAAAGAAGCTACGTGCATGCAATGTCCTAGTTATGCCGTCAATTAAGGCATGACGTTACCAAAAAGGCGATTAAAGCTGCCTTTAAACTGCGTGCATGCATGCAATATGTGATATATGCGTCACATTTAAGAACATGTCTCTGAAATGGTTTTAAAAACTGTCCTGAGGCGCCCCAGCACTCTCTCCCTTATATAACACTCCCGATTCAACTCGTCCACTCATTAGTAGAGACTTTAAGACCTGAAGTGAGTCAGAAAAGGTAAAGAGTTGTGAGAAAATACGATGCATGTCAAGATCCACGTCACGCAGCAGTAGCAGCTTTTAAAGCAATAGCAGGCAAATAAGCTAATAACCAGCTGCTGTGATGTCTATTAATCCAAGAACAAAAGAAGAAAGAGGAAATCAATAACTTTTATAGCTTTACGGGGTTCATCTACATTTAATTTAGAATTTAGTGTTTGGTAACTATTCATTTTCCATATATTTCTGCTAAAGGGCGCAGGTAGCTAAATATGTCATTTATTATAATAGGTTCATGTGAAGATTGTTTTAAGTTCACTTAAATTAGAAGTTAAGTCTAATAAATGTAAAAATTGATAGCTCTCAATTATACTGTAACGCTGAATGGCTACAGTCAATGGTTAAATATTAAGGGGAAAAAACTATTTTATAGAGACATCAGTAGTATTGATATCAGTGATGCTGGCCTTCAATATAAAACAGATGCCATTAAAGAAATATTAAAAATATACTGTCTTTATGTTGTTTGTACATTGTACATTTGAAGATTGATACAATTATTGCAATATAAAAGTATATTTAAAAACTTTAATGTTAGGTGGAGGGAATTAATCGCGATTAATTTTAGAAAAATGTGCAATTAATTAGTTAATTTTTTTTAATCGATTGACAGCACTAATATATATATATATATATATATATATATATATATATATATATATGTATATAATTATATATTTTCTTAAATAACATTTACTCCCTATCTACATGACTTACTATTCTCATATCATATCTGTGATGTTCTACAAAGTCCATAGTTACAACAAATTTATCTTGACTTTATCTAGTGGTTATTTTGGGAAAAACAGTAGGGGCGTTTTACCCCAAGGGGGCGTTTTCCCCCATTCTATCCTATATGAGTCCTCCTTGGAATATAAGTCACAGCAAGTTTCAGATGGTGAATTAAAAAAAAAAACACTCATAGGCCTATTTCAGAAAATATTCGTCACTGTTACACGATTTATAAAGGCCTATAACAAATGGTTCTTCGCATTTTTTACAGGAAAACGTCTTGTGATTACAGTACTGAGCCTCTGCAATGGAGCAGTTCTATTAAATTAAAGATATTAATTTTAAGATAAAACTTATTAAAGATAAAAAAAATGATAGAGCAATAAATGAAAATAACACAAGGAAATATCTATTTGCTAAATGAAGCCAGTTAACATGATTCATATTCATTTGGTTTGTTCCCAGTATTTAAAAAAAAAAAAAAATGTATTAGCCTACAAATATATGAAAAAACAGGTATCGGTATCCATATCTGTATGGGTATCAGCAAGTACCAAAAAGAAAAGTATTTAAATTAATGTAATTCGTAGAATTACATTTCTTAATGAAATTTCTTATCTTTTGGTCTTTTGACATGTACTGACAACCACCATAATAGCACAGGTGGTAAAGAGAAAGACACATGAAGAATTAAGCTTCATCACAAGAAGCCTGTCCACATGCTGAGGTGTACAAATATATAAAAGGTGCACGATAAGATGAATCATAGTTATTTCAATGAAAAACCATCAGATCTGAAGTGTCGCAAAGAGAATTCTGTGAATGTCAATTGATTTTTTTTTCATTGTAAATTATAAGATGACTTGTTCTTTTTACTTCCAAAAACTGTACATCTAACAATGTTTTACTGTAAAATTATTTTAAATGTCCTGATAGATGTATTACATTTTCTCTAAACAGTTAAAAGATTTTTACCATAGCATTTTTACAGACTTTTACTGGTCATGTGCATAAAGCATGACACCTACAGTAAGGCAAGGCAAGGCAACAGTAAATGTAATTCTATGATCTTAGTTGTAGATTCCACATAATACATTTCCACCAATTATGAGACAAGTGTCTCATCAAACTGAAGCCCTGTACATCCTCTCATTAACCAGTGGGGTGCTTTAAAAAGAATTCTCTCTGAACACTACACAATTTGCATTTAGCTTTAGCACTTCACCAGCTAACAAAAAAGAATAATTATGCCACAAATGGGTTGTACACAGGAGAAACTGGGGGGCATAAATTGACATAAATACAGAATTTTATTGTCATGCCAAATAGATTTGTGTGTGTGTGTGTGTGTGTGTGTGTGAGCTCGTGTAGATTTAAAAGCAAAGGTCCTAATTGCTGTTATTTTTTCCTGCAGTTTTTATTTATTTATTTATTTTTTATTAGAGGCAGAACATGGTAATCTATAAAGATTATGTATTGAAAAGTTAGCCCTTAAAAATCCTTGAAGTCTTTGTTATTGAAAATAATCAATTTTGTTGTTAAACACTGAGGACACCCTTTTGTAACCAGTCCCATGCACAAGCTCTCACACACACAGCGTGGATCATTCAGTGAGCGGGAAAGAGGAAACGTGTCGAAGCAGAGCGATGAAAGCATCAGTGAGACACTGTCTTTCAAACACTGGTGCTTCTTTCAGGCCAAGAAGCTCATTTCCTCTTGCACCTGGACTGCTTTGGACATCTTCCCTAGAATCCTTGACCTTTAATGAGCCTCTTTTTTTTGGAAAAAAAGAACACAAAAATTACCAATGTACTTATGAAACACTGCTTTTATGTGTTTTATTATTTTATCTTATATTTTCTATAGTTACAATGAAAGTTGTAAATAACTGAGATGGAATAGTGTGGATTTATTTGTTGATTTGTTGAATTTGTCTATATTGCTGATAAAGAAATAAAAGACTTCATCTGCTTAAAGAAAAAATGAAATTGGAAATTGGAATAGGAAATTGGTGAGCTTGTGATATTTACTGCTTGGTTTACACATGATCAAAAACCATGTAAATGTTTTATGTCTCTGTCTCTCTTTTTTTGTTTTGTTTTAATTTTCCCATAGTAATATTCTTCAATGTATGCAGATATTTTAGTGTGACCTCTTCTTTATTGTTGTTGTATGCTTTTATTTACTTTAAGTATGTATTCAGAATAGTGTATACACATATAATGTAATAGTGGTGGGGTGATGATTTATAGCCGATAATGGAAAGAAAGAAAGAAAGAAAGAAATGCACTGGTAACGTTACATGTGTAAATGTGTCCTATATGCAGACTATTAACAAAGAGAGAGTAAAAAGTTTACTTTGTATTCAAACAAACAAACAAACAAACAAACAAAAAAACATTAGATGTACTAATATTTGGTAATTTGCTGGGGTGTTTTAAAATGCTAAATTCTCGAAAATTTAAGAAAGGTAATGTAAGAAATGAAAATATTTGCTGATGAAAGAGTCTGAGTTAAGTAATAGACCTACTGCCATGGACTCAATCCACCTCAATTTCCAGACTCCACTTCCGCGTTTTACCGTCCACCGCTGACGACTGAGAAGACTTTTTACCTCGAGTATGTCCCAATGTATCGCTCCGCAGGGTCAGTGAGACTTTTAAAAAATATCTCCATGTAGTTTTAAAGCGAAATACCGTCTATCTTTAGCACATCACTCGTCATATATTCGGTTTGTAGATGTTCTGTACGAGTTGTGCGCAGTTTAAAACAGTAACACTGTCTTAAACGTTAAAGTGGGTCTATTTGTCCGTTGCAGTGACAGGCAGTGTTTCGGTCTCTCTTAAACATGGCCACCATGATGGAGTAAACGCTACAACTTTAAAATTCATATAATCGAGGAAAACTATGCTTCTTTCACTCAAATGAGGAATGTTTCGACCTGAAATATCGTACCAAACGCCTAATCCACATGAGAGCTTTGGGAAAAGTTTCTTCTTGGATTACATTCTGAATTAAGTTGGCTGGAAGCTGGAAAGGAAAAAAGAGAATTGCATCAATTCCGTAAGCATTAGCTACTCTTCATCATTCCACACGCTTTCCGCCGTGTTTATTTGTTTATATGTTGTTGTTCGTAGTTTTTGTTTGGTGAAAGGTGGGATATTTTGATGTTTGAAGTCAATCGCAAGTGTTGTTTTGGTTTTCATCGGAAAGTGGCGATAGTTGCAGCCTGTGTGAGTGTGAAGAGTAACATTGAAACATTCTAATGACAGATTGTTATAAAGTCTGAGAGCGCGTATATATCATTCCGCCGCTATACGTCTTGATTTGGTCGAGGTCTTTAACTAATAACAGATAACTCCCTAACCTTCAGAATAAACGAAAGTATTGTATTTCGTACGGGACCCTAAAGGACAACGAGGAAGTAACGAGAACAAATATCTATCTGGGTTACAAAATAAGTTTGTATGCCGTTGGCTTTAGTTCAGAAGAGTAAGTGTGGCCCGACGATGTTTAGTAAACGTCACACCGACGTTTGGTGGCAGAAAGTTGTTTTGTTTTCACATGGGTCCAGCCATCTTGCTCGAGTCAAGTTAAGAGCTACTAATCCAAGTAGTTTCCCTCAACCCAGACTTTATCCTCAGGTCTAACCTAATGCTTTAATATGCTGATTGCATAACTGGGGATTCTAACTTCCTTAGTTGTGAGAGTTTTAATCAAGTTCTTACGAAGTAATATAGATATGCTTTTCTAGCTTGTAAGAGTTAGCTGACATGACATGTCAAGCATTGACAGCAGTGTGACGTGTTACACGGCGTCGATAACTGCTATTTTATCTTTCATGAATAATTGTTGAACATAGTCCCTCAATGAATATGAGCTCATAAAAACTATCTGGAATGTTTTGGTATTTTTTTCTTTAAAAATTGTTTTGTCTCACTATTTAAATGAATTGCAAAATTATCAAATTGTTATGAATCAGATGTTACAAAGTTTTGTCATTTTAAATATACACTTATGTATGCATTCATGTAGGGGTGTGCGATATTGACAAAAAAGATATCTTCTGGGATTTTTTCGATATTGATATAATTGATATTTTGCTGAGTGTGTTATTGTGATGATATCTTAAGGACTACCGTGGACAGCTGACTCCTAAAGTTTTTGATATTCTGTGTTGTGGTCGGTTCACAACAGTGATAGAAATTAATTTTAATTTAACTTTAAGTTTAAATTGATTTTTTACCTTTTATGGGCATTTTTACCTTTATAAAGCCATTTTTTCTGAAAGTGTGCATCACTTTTTGAGTCAAATTCTTATATTTAATCAGTCAGTTAGTATAATAAAACATTTGGGCTGTTACCAAACAAATGAAATCATTATCAACAAAATTCATCTTTGCAATGCAGAGGAAACAGAATCTGCATCTGAAGTGGAATAGATATATTTACCCCATGTTTAATGCAGCTCTGAGGGACATGGAATGCTTTAACCTGCAGTTACAAATGAATAAATAATGTTTTGATACATAAAACGTTGAATACTGATATTTGAAATTATTTTAAAAAAAAACAACAAAAAAAAAACTTTAAATGTGAAATTAAAACCGCCAGTAGGTGGCATCAAGTCACTGTTATTAAGCGAATCATTGCGATTGAACCGAATCATTTAAACGGTTGATTCATACAGGAATGAAACACCATCATGTTGCTCAGAGACGCAAAACAATGCTGTGGCTGTGTTTGGAATTATTTCTGTTGGCGAAAAAGAGCAAAAACAGGCAATATGGTGTCTAAAACGTAAATCTCTTAATATTAACTTCTTGTTTATTGAACTGATGTATAAAATCACATTTGTAATCAGACTAGACTTCTTTACGTAATGTATGCGTGTGTTTTGTTTGATTTTTGCAATATACTCAATAATGTCAAATCGCACATCGTTAAAACAACAATTACGATATTATCGCAAACGATATATATCCCACACCCCATGTATTGTATTTCTGTGCATTGTAAATAAGGTCGTATTTGTTGTCCACCCAAAGACACTTTAAGGTAGGGCCCTATGATTTCCGCGATGCAGAAAACGCGGACGGAATCGCGGAATCCAGTCATAAAAACGGAATTTACAGTTTAACGCGGAATGTCGTGGAATTTGTCAAAGTTTGGATGAATTAATCAAAAGTAGGTCATTACACTTAAATCAAATCGCAGTATGGACTAGTATCTGTAAATATTAAGCCGCAAAAGTCGATTAAATATGAATCCTGCATGTTCTGCGCGTCTCTGTTGAATGGAGCAGATGCGTGGTTTTGTTTACTACACACAGCGCGCATGACGCTCGCGGTGATTTCAGCATCTGCCGTCTCAATGAGGACATAAATACATGAACAGTATCTCCAAAACTGCTCTGAGAGTCACTTTACGAGCATTTTACCATTTCGTTTGAGTAAAATAAGCGTCATATCATATACACACAGAACTTTAAAGGTATTCACAGCAACCCGTCAAAATAAGTTCGTTTTAACTTATTAAAGACATTGTGCCAGAAATAGGCTATATTACTATTATTTAGTAGAATGTACGTAATACTACTACTGCTGTTGAAAAATAATAAAACTTTATTTTTTAAAGAAATAATCACAAAATATTTTAATTTTAATAGTAAATTCCCTTTATTTGCCAAAAATTTAAATGTTTAATTTTCATTAATTAAAATATAAATTAAATCAATGTTTTATGCCTTCATCTGATAACCAGTAAAATTTAAATACACAACACAGAATTTCTGAGGGAAAAAAAAAAAAAAAATTCATAAGGCTACCGTAAGAATAAAAATTGTTTGTATGGATTCAAATAATTAGACATGCTAAAACACAGAATTTGGTAACAATAAAATAAAAATATAACATTTCATACGGCCCTAAACATGTCATTTTTGTTACACTTTTAATAAATTAATGTTAAATTGTATAAGTTTCTTGATTTTAATTAATTAGGCAGGCTTTTTGATTAATAAAATTTAATTTGACCATTAAAAAGGAGTCCAGAAAAATTAAAACGGAATTTGGGAAAAAATAAAACGGATTTCATAGGGCTCTAACTTTAAGGCTATGTTTGGAATACTATTACTGTGCACAGTATTCATATTTTCTTTATGAAATGAATACCTAGATGCCTATATTGTTGTATACTGCACATTTTGGCAAAGTACAGTATATGCAAAACTGTATGACAAAATGCACCTTGCATTCCAATGTGATTATTCAATCTTTTCTTCACTCAATATTTAACCAGACTACCTAGTATATACGGTTAAGACACATTTAAACCAAAAACTTGGAACAAAAATGCAAACTAGACATTTTTTAAATTACCAAGATGATAACTGTACCCCACTTGCTGCCATATGGATGCTGACTGTTAAGATAAATAGTCCAAAAAACAGTAGGCAGTATGCAGTGCACAGTATTTAGAAAGCTATTTCCATTTTGAAGATGGCCTTTCTGTGGCTCTGCTGAACGATTCTTATAATAGTAGGAGACCAATTGTCACTTTAAGTGGTTTAATGAGACACATGAGAATTGGTAGAGTTCAGTTGCATCAATTGCAGCCTCTCCAGAGGAGTTCAGATCTGACCTATTCATCACAATCCACCACAACGAAGCAGCTTGGCTTTACAGAATCTGCTCACATGCAAACAATGCTTGGGAAAATGGACTGGAAAGCAAAAGTTGTAAATAACCTACCAAGTTTTTGTGCTTGAAAAGTTACTGCCAAATCAAAAAAGCGTGCTTGTTTGAATTTAGAATCATATGGTGGAGAATGACCATCACATTTTCTGCAGTAACACTTGCAGCCAATGTAGTTATCACAATGTTGTTTTCATAACAAGTCCTGCAGTACTTGGTCGTTGTCTGGTGTTACATGCATTCAGTGATCATTGACACCGGAAGCCCTCTGGTTTGGGCTACTTAATGTCCAATCCTCACTTGAGGCTGTGCTGTTGAGTTTCAAGTTGCTGTTTCGTCACATTTGTCTTAGTGAGAAGTTACCAAGACTAGTATCTGGTGAAGGATTGACTTGCCCTAGCATGCTCAGTTTACTGTAATCTACCAGTGTTACCTGGAACGAAGTCTGAATCCACTAGATATGTGTTTGCTGTGACAAGAGTGCTGTCACTGTTTCTTATGGCACTTCATTATAGGGCTGCTCGATTATGACAAAAATCATAATCACGATTATTTTGGTCAATATTGTAATTACGATTATTTAAAATGATTATTAGTGGGCCAAATGACCAAAACTTTATATGAAAGATTTATTTAAAGATAGTAATATATATATCAAATATATATTTTTTGTAAATAAGGTTGCTATGACATCTACATTTTAGAGACCAGCGAAATGTCACAATTCTCAATATCACAGCAGAATATCAGAGTAACTAATATTAGTTAAAAAACAACAACAAAAAAGGTCCTCAAAATTATTGAAAATAATTAAGCTGCCAGTAATAAAAAAGCAAAGGAATGCAGTGCCAGTAATAAAAAAGCAAAATAATACAATAGAATAAAAAAGATACAAATGAAAGAAACTGTGCTTTAAGTTTTTTTTTTTTAATGCAAGTCTAAAGTAGCTATATTCAGTTAACAGCCTACTAGAGAAATTGAATAACCTAATGTAAAATAAAACAGCATAGTCTCCACTGTAAAAATTAAACTTCCTTTGTTTCTTATTAAAGCTACAAAAGTCCTTCACTCAAGAGCAGTGTGTGATTTTGTCTTTGTCTTTTGTTTTATTAATATTAAGCACACAGTCGGCAGCAGGAATATAGCCCGCTGTCACTTTAAGAGCCGCACGGATCTAATTTACTGTTACACATGTATTTTCATTCTCAACACTTTCCGTTCATTTATTACATAACCGACGAGGGTTTATGTGAATAATCACTAAGCGCCGCATTTTGACACATTTTTGCGTGTATTTGACCGTTTAGGCGGTAAAAGTTGACTTTACATGTCCGTGTTGTGTTCTGTTTCTGAGCGCATACACAGTAATCTTCCGAGGAAGCGCAAGTTCTCTTTCACGTTTTTAAAAACATAAATTTAATCAACTTAAATAAATCAAGCATGTCCCATTTTGCAAAAAACGTCCCCTCAGCGCAAAAACTGTCAGTTTACGATCCTTATCTGTAAATGTCACAAATTCACACGAGCATAATTTTTGCAAAAAGGTCCGTCGTGACAGTAAATCTTTACTGAATGAGCGCCGGCGCGGCGGGCAGATGGAACAACACAGTAGAGTGGAGACAATTAGGTTAATAAACATTCGTTGTGCTGAAATATCTGTTGTTGCACGTTAAATTAATATTAAATTAATTTGTTAATATGTGAATAAATTCTAGCCTACTTAGTTTATTTGCCCAATAAATGACAATAACATTTTTAAACAATTTTTTGACAGATTCCTAGAATATTTGTGTTTTCTCTTTATTATGACAGGTTGTCTAATAAATTAAGCACTGTTTTCGTAGCATTCAGTTGACGTTTGTTTGAAGGACATTGGGAAGAATGTGGAAGAAAAAAGAAAATTGGGCATTTTTTAAATCCAATTAATCGAAAAAATAATCGGCCAACTAATCGATTATCAAAATAATCGTTAGTTGCAGCCCTACAGAAATCATTGTAATATGCTAATTTGATGGTCAATTATTATTGGTATTCAAGTATGGTTCTCAATATGATATCAAAGGTGAAATAATGATATGATTTTTTTTTTTCAGCTTTCTTTGAATAGAAAATTCAAAAGAACAGGATTTATTTGAAATAGATTTTTTAAAATATGTGTCTTTACTGTCAATTTTGCTCAATTTATTGGATCCTTGCTAAATAAAAGTATTAATTTCTTTGAAAAAATTTACTTATCTCAAACCTTTGAATGGTAGTGTATCAGTTTCCACTAAAAAAAAATAAATAAATAAAAAATCAGCATTGACATTAATAATAAAGAGTGTTTCCTTTGCACGAAATCAACATATTAGAATGTTTTCTGAAGGATCATGTGACATTGAAGACTGGATTAATAGCTGCTGGAAATTCAGCTTGGCATCACAGGAATAAATTACATTTGAAGTTGTATATTACAACAGATAAGTTATTTTAGATTGTAATAATATTTCATAATATTAGTGTTTTTGCTGCATTATCAATAAGAGACTTTTTTCAACATGGAGGAGAAAAAAAAAAAAAAAAGGTTCCAGGCTTTTGACCGGCAGATTTTTTTGACACAACAAGGGTTTCCAGTTTCTGTGTGGGAATTTGTACTGACCGCTCTCTGTCGTAGTCCTCCGTAAGTTCTGATATGATAAAGTCCATAATCTGATTGTGATTATATTAACATACGTGAGGGTGATAGAAGTCTTGTCCTCCTCTTGTCACCCTGCAACTGTCTGGTTCATGGATCCGATTTATGGACTGAAACAGATGGTTATATCATTAACACTGTAATCATGACACATTTTCCAGCAAAAATATGACAGAGTCCCACGTGGCTTTGGTGTGTATTTAATCATTTAATCATCAATTTGACACCACAGTGCAGGCCCTATCAAAGAAGGCTCGATATAAGCTAAGCTCAATCAAGAATGTTCATTACCACAAAAATTTATTTGGACTTGTCTCTCCTTTTCATTAACATAAATAAATACATGCATACATACATACATACTGAAAAATTGGGTTACAGTGAGGCGCCTACAATGGAAGGCAATGGAGCCAATTAGTAAACTCTAAACTGCTTAATGTTTCAATAGTGTAGCCATTAGATGTAAACAACATTTATGTTAAAATGATTTTATTGTCGAAAGATCACTTACTAGCCTTTTATGTGATAGGCTAAGTTATATCAAATTTTACACCTTTTTGCCAACATAACAGTGTAAACCCTGTAACACTGTTAGCCTAAACATTGTTTTAACAAATTCACAGCTCAAATAATGTGTAAGTGTGCTTTCACACTTGGTTCGATTGCATGGTCCGAACCCGAGTTCAATTGCTCCCCCTGCCCCTGCTGGACTGCGTTCATATTATTTCATTTGGGTCCGGACCACGGTTCGTTTGCGTCATCAAGCCAGCAGCTGTTTACCCCGTTGTTTAGTAATGGCGGCGCAGGAGGCAGCGGCAACATTGCATAACATTGCTCTCTGCACTTATATACAGTATATTTACGTTTTTGAACCGTTCGTTTTGTTTACAAAGCTTAGTGCATAACGGCACTTACGTCTGTGTTACGAATGTACTGCAAATGCTCTAAAGAACAATGAAGGCAAACAGAAATGAGACATACAGCTCACTGCTTGCAGCGCGTCAGTCACACTCGTCAGAAAAGTGAGTGAAATGCACACATTTTTATCAAATAATACGTCATTAATAGCGGTTTACTTCCTGGATTTGGTACAATTGCTTTCACATCAGCAGCGAACCGTACCGGAGTTCACATGAACCGTACCCCAGACCACCCTTTTTAAGCGGACACGGGTATGGTTCGTGAGTGCGCACCAGAGGTTGGAAGACAGTGTTCACATCGTCCAAACGAACCGAGCTCTGACGTCAATCGAACTCGGGTGCGCACAAAAAAAGCTAGTGTGAAAGCACCCTAAGTGTTAAGAAAGGAGTTTAAATGTTTGTATACATTATTAAGCTTCTCATTTCTGCCTTTGTACGCTCTAAAATGGACCCCATTTACTTCCATTGTAACTGCTTTACTTTAACCTCAGTTTTTGCGTCTTTAAAAGAAAAAAAGCAGGGAGAAGCTGAAATGAATGTTTGTGGTAATCAACATCATGCGTGAACCACAAATGCTGTCATTTAAGGCCTTGTTTACACTGCAGGTCTTGATGCCCAATTCTGATTTGTTGCCTATATCTGTTTTTTTTTGGCTGTCCGTTTACATGTTCTTTCAATTGTGACCCATATCCGATTCATGGTGTTTACACTTGCCATACCATCTGAAACATCGCGCATGCGTTGTTGTCATTTACTGCCTCCACACGTGATTCCTCCTGAGAATAATATGTGACCTGTGCTGACAAAACGAGTCACAATGAGCAAATTTTAAAAATTAGTTATTTTTATTTTCACATTCACATTAAAAGACCTTCAGTGATGTATGATTTGTTGGAATCAGACAAAAAAATGACTGAGATACACCTGTTTGAAGTCGATAGAATCAGCAAAGTTGATTATGAGAAAGATAAGTTTTCCTCCAGTTCTTTTCTTATTAATAATTACTAATAATCAATATAGCTATTTATTATTTTATCTTTGCTATTATAAATAAGAACAGATGCAAAAAAAAAACAACAAAAAAAAACAGTAGAACAGATAGTGATTCCCTCTTTTCTTTTATTGTTAGATTAACGTTAATTTGACAGACGGTCTATGCTGTAATCCACAAATCTAATATAATGTTACACATCAGATGTTTTCCCCAATGGTTCCCCAAGCGTTCACTTAAGACAGAACAGATTATGTTTGCGTGAATACTGAAATATTGTAAAAATGTGTATTTATCAGGATCGCGCACCGTTATGCATGCACTTCGGATGAATCGAGCAGAGAAAAGGTAATCCTCTCAGAAAATGTACAAATAAAGATAATTTTAGATGTTTAATTACTATTCGGAGCATTGGGATCGCTAGAAGAGGGCTTAAGGAACTCCATTTTTGTGAAAACCTCAAATTTGACTACTATCAACATTTTTTCACCTTTTTTAAAATTATTATTATTTTTTTTTTTTTGGCGCCTGTAGCTCAAAATAGCCCGTGCACATTTACACAAATTTTGCCAGCACGGGTCACATATGACGTCATTAAACCACGGAGAAGTACCAAATTGTCGCAGTTTTAATGAACACAATGCCTCAGAAAATCCGATCTGCCTGTTTACATGACAGTCGCATTGGCACATATCTGATTTATATCTGATTTATTTCCACATATGAAATAAATCAGGCTGAGGCTGAAACCAATCTCGAAATATCCGAATACATGCATTTTTTTTTTTTTTCCTGTTTACACGGTCATAGAACAGATCCGATCTGTCACATATGAGCAAAAAATCAAAATTGGGTCAAATTTAATGAACAGTGTAAATGGGGCCTAAAATTGACTTGTATTGAACCAGTAATACTCTTTTAAAGAAGTAATTGAACACCTCAAAAAACATTGTCATCATTCACACTTCCACTTATAGTTGTATGGACCACTATCATTGTCCGTTTTGTTGCTTGATGGTGTAACACCATCTACCTTTCTTTTATCAAAAGTAAATGTAAGTAAATTATAACTTTTTTTTTTATTATTCTTTTGATTTGAGAATTGAGAGTTTGGGTGCCTGCTAAGAGATTGTGTGCCTGTTTATAAGCCTGCAACATCAAGAGTTTATCATGTGACTTCTTTCTTTCTTTCGGACTTTCAAACAGCATACATCCAGTCCCACATGATAGAGGGACTGGATGTATGCTGTTTGAAAAGTATCAGACAGAAATTCAGATACAGAGCAAACAGGATTGTTACTTTAATTTGAAGTGAGGAGATGTGTTGAGAATTCTTTAAATGAGGATAGGGAAATGTATTAAACAATGATTGAGCAACACCAAATTATGCTGCACAAAAATAGTTAATGTTGAGAATGGGAGGAACTACTCAATATAGGTTTGTCAGGATTTGTTCTTTGCAGTTTTGTAGTTTGCCTGGCCATTGAACGTATAATACCAGATAATTCACATGATTTGAAGCTTTCCTATCAAATCCTGCCAAAATTAAACTTGCAACAATTACCATAAAATCCTAATAACTTACAAACCTTTTTGTAAGAGACAAATTTAGCATTTTGTGCACAACAATATGTACAACTAGATTTATTGACTGGGGCTACGGACAAAAGTCCTTTAGAACCTTTATGTCCTAAAATGAAACAGTTACATGATTTTTTTTTTTTTTAATTGACATATTACAGTATTAGTAAATAAAGATAACTGTTCAGAAGCGCTTCAGTTTACTGAGTGCAAACTTTAGTTTCTAACAGCAGTCACTGCTGCGTGGGGGTGGGTGGTCTGACCAAAAGTTTTTTTTTTTTTTGTTTTTTTTAAACAATGAGAGAGTTTTATTTCACAATAACAATTTATATCACTGTATAGTTTTTTTTTTTTTTTTTTTTTTTTTCCTCCCCTTTCCTATCCGTTTGTCTCATCCATGATTGCTTGCTCAAATGTTAATTGCAAGGGTCACTAACTGTTGTATGATGTAATTCCATTTAGGAAGAGTAAGAATTACATGTGCAACTCAGTCGTGGCCTAATGGATAGAGAGTCGGACTTGTAACCCGAAGGTCGCGGGTTCGAGTCTCAGGTCCGGCACGGATTGTAGGTGGGGGGACTGAATGTCCAGCACTCTCTCTATCTTCAATACCACGACTGAGGTGAGACCCTTGAGCAAGGCACCGAACCCCCAACTGCTCCCCAGGTGCCGCAGCTGCTCACTGCTCCGGGTGTGTGTTCACAGTGTGTTTGTGTGTGTTCACTTCTCACTGCTGTGTGTGTGTGCACTTGGATGGGTTAAATGCAGAGCACAAATTCCGAGTATGTGTCACATTGTCACATGTGTCACCATACTCTGTCACGTCCGTCACGTCCTTAACTTAACAGCTGAATATATTTGCACTTGGTTGAGTTGTGTCTTGCACGTTGAGTATCTCAAACCACCTCCTGGTTTGGTTTAAGTGATCAGTTGCTATCTGTTACAGCTGCACTTTTGTAGGGCAGGGGTGCCCAATCCTGTGTTCTGCAGAGTTTTCAGGTGAACCTGGTAAACTCAATTTCTGACTCATCTTGATAGGAACATTAGCACCAACCTGCCCCAACACACTTGTCTGAAAGTTTCTAGTAATCCTGAAGACTTGGATCAGGTGTGTTTCATTAGGACTGGAGCTAAACCAGAAGATAATGGCCCTTCAGAAGATGAATTAGACACCCCTTGTTGTAGGACATTTATACTTTGTCTTTTCATGGTCGGGTGGCTATCCAGATTCACCTTTATTGTCTATGGGATTTTTTTTTTTAAGGTGAAAAAAAAAAATGTAGGTCTAATAACTTAGAAAGGTAATCCACTTCTCTTAAACAAGCCACTCTATTTGTGATATCATTGATGACTTTAGCTCAAGTGCTGAAGTTTAATATTTAAGGTTAGCAAACACCACTAATAAATCCATTGTGTTTTTCCCCTCCCTGGTTTCAGTGCTTTTGCCAAGGAAATTGACATTTTTGTGCTCTTTACGACCATTGGTCACTCTTATTACTCCGTTCCACCAGTAAGCATTTCTTTAAAGTCTGTTTGCATATTGATCACATTGATCGAGATTAATGTAGTTGACAGAGATCTTTAATTGATTAGTTACTGACAAAGTGGAACGAGAGAGTGTGTAGAATTTAATCATGACTCTTTTAATGAGACAAAACATTTGGAGTGTATTGTGCTGATGGTGTGAAAGCCTTTTTTAAAGTCATCATTCCTAGAACTGTTGACAATTGTACATTTTACTGTTGATAGGTGAAGTAATAAAGAGCTTTTACAGATTAATTAGACCGTATCCATAATTGCCACCACAGTTTTATTGTAAGTGGAAATTGTGCTGTTTTAACACTGATGCTTAACAGTAAAAAGTCTAGGTAAGTAGTGTTTGGCCGATATGAGCTTTTGGCCTTTTGCACTACAGAGGACAGATTTTGTTTCATGTTGGTGCACATGTTGTGATAACCTGCACATGTTCTTAAATAGTCACCCTCATAGACGTTTTGGTACTTCACCATACTCCCAAAGTCTAAAGCTGTTAAGTTGCTAATGATAAACGTTAGCATAAGCTGGCAGGCTTGATGCTGGCTTTTGTGTACATGCTATATTTAGCAACTTCATCCCTGGTGTTTGCACCTGTGTTATCTTTATTGCGTTGCATAATCCACGTAATAAACTCACGAATGTGGAATTTACAGTTTGGACGTGTATCCCATGGGTATGTGGTGATAAAGGAGAACAGCTGGAAAGAGATGTGAGTTTTTAGTCACATTTGGTCTAGTCTTTTAAATGTTGTCTAATTTTTCACATTTCAAAAATCTTCGAATTGGATTATAATTCAAATTTTATTTGAGAGGTTTGGTAAGGAGTTAAGGAGTTTTTGTGAGTTAGTAACTCAAGTCAGTCTAAAAGTAAGTGTAAAGCAGTCCAATGAACATTTATTATTATTATTATTATTATTATTATTACAATTATACTTGTTGCATACAGTTTTAAAATCTGGGAAAAGTAATTGGAAGATTTTTTTGATGGAAGACTTCCTTATAATCTTCAGTATGCCTGACATCAACACACTGACATGGTTAGTGATGGATGTAGTCATGAATTCAGAGAACACTTGTGACAAGGTCACCTGAGATGATGTTAATACCAGTTTAGCAGCACCTGTGGTGTAGCGTAAATCTCCTCAACACCAGTTTGTTCATTCTTAAAGTGAACTTTTGCCTGTTTGGTGATTAGATTAGTTGAACTGCTGCTTGAATTGAACACGATGTGAACGTGCTTTGCAGCACACATGGGTGCTAAACGGAAAGAGAAAGGGCGATTATTATATTATAGATCTATATGAAGCTTACAGACTTTATTAGAGCCACAAAAAGCCGAAGACACAAACTAATGCAAATAGATGGTAACAATTGTGACAGTAAATATTTGTGTCAGACTTGGATGTATTTTTGTCACATTGCTTTAACCTCTTGAGATACTAGCTACTATTTTTATCGGTCTCCGGCTCCCGTTTTTGTTCAGACCAATGCGAAAAATTCAACAAATTTGTTGTGAATCTTAACCTGTAGATTGAAACAAGCTAATGTCCATTCTAAAAATCTCAACACTTTGGATAATAAGGTAGCCTTAGAATTGTTTATAAAGTAGACAAAATGCCTATAATTTATCATTCTGAATTTTTATTTTCTTAGAAATTATTTAAAGGCTGAAATGTGAGGTTCATCATTTGTGACCCTGGACCACAGAACCAGTCATAAGGGTCAATTTTTTTTTAAACTGAGCTGAATAAATAAGCTTTTCATTGATGTATGGTTTGTTAGGATAGGACAGTATTTGGCCGAGATACAACTATTTGAAAATCTGGAAACTGAGGGTGCAAAAAAAATCAAAATATTGAGAAAATCGCCTTTAAAGTTGTCCAAATGAAGTTCTTAGCAATGCATATTACTAAACAAAAATTAAGTTTTGATATATTTATAGTAGGAAATTTACAAAATATCTTCATGGAACATGATCTTTACTTAATATCCTAATGATTAGTTTCAAAATGGGTGCATCTGAAAAATAGCGCAAGACTCTGATTGAACTAGGGCTGCAACAACTAATCGATAAAATCGATTATTATCGATTATGAAAATCATCGACAACGATTCTCATTATCGATTAATCGGGTCTGCCC